>PVIA01009680.1:19537-58900 GCA_004024845.1 Tonatia bakeri
GGGGGGGGGGGGGGGGGGCAAATGCCGGGGGGCTGCCCGAAGCTCCGGGACCAGGACCTGCAGTGAGGGCTCCCCTGGGGGGCAGGCGGTGGGAGGCCTGGAATCCAAGATAGCTGCAGAGGGCGTACACCTTCGACCTGCCACCTTGGGGACACCCGGCACCTGTGCTGGGGCTGCCTGCAGCCCACCTGGACCTCCGAGCAGATCTGTTTGGCAGGTCAACACACGGGCCAGGCCCCCGGGCCACAGGTGACGGGGTGGGGTGGGGGGAGGGGAGGGGGAGGGACGGCGCTGCCTTCCAAGCCCCCTGGCCACCTGTGCTCCCCAGGCTCTGAGCCAGCGTGGGGGTCCCTGCCCTCCTCTCCGGGGCCTCCCCTGCCCACTGTCCTCACTGAGCCTCACTCTCGTCGGCCTGAACGGGCTGCAGGCCTGGGCTCTGGAGACTGTCTGGGGTCAGTGTCTGGGGGTGGGGTGTTCTGCGTGGCCCTCTCCAGCCTGCCCATGCCAGGGGAAAGCTGGGGGCCTGGAGGGGGGGCCCAGATGGGGAGCAGGAGAGAAGCCCCCGGTGCCCTCCCAGCTGGAAGCCAGAGGGGAAAGGGGTGCTCATGAAAGCGGACCTTCCAGAGGCGTCTGCCCGAGGGTTCGGTACTTGTTTGCCGGCAGCACCCTAGGGTGAGGGCCCCCAGAGGACTTGGAGCCTCCCCATCTCCAGCAACCTGCTAGGTCCCCCCGGGGGGTGTTCTGCCTCTGACATCGAGGCTCCCAGTGGTCCCCAGAGCCCAGCACAGCTAGGCCCCCAGCACCCCCAGAGCCTCGGAGCAGGGCTGGCCTCCACCCCTGAGAACCCCGAGACACCCCTGGGAGCTCCTGCCTCCACCCCCAAGGCCCCCAGAAGCCGGGCTCTGCTCCCTGACTGTGTGTCGGGCTGAGGCCTGGGACTGCAGGAATCTGGACAGACAGCCTAGAGCAGGGCTGGGGACCGCCCCAGGGGGCGCAGACCCTGGCTCCCCACGGGCCTCTCTGCCCCCACCCCCGGAAACGGCCCCTCCTGCGAGGCCCAGAGGCTGCTGGATGCTCAGCAGGTAGGCGGTGCGAACCGGATGGGCACCAGCCCCGGGGCCACACCGGGGTCCCGCTCAGCCCTCCGGCCAGGCCTGATCATTGGTCCGTCTCAGAGACGGGAGGCCGAGCCACAGAGGGACAGAGTGGAGACTGCCGACGGCTGCAGTCTCCGGCTGGACGCTGGTCCTGAAGCAAAGTGGGCGCGTGAAGGGCGTGCCTGGGACACAAGTCTGGGGGGGTGCCCCAGGGCTCATCGCCCCTCCCCCCCCGCCCAGGCTAGAGAGGCCACAGAGGGCTGGGGCGGGACCCACAGCCCTGCCTTCTCCCCGCTCCCAGCAGCCTCTCTGGCCCCCATTTTCTGCTGGTTGCCCCCCCCCCAGGCCCTGCCTCCACTGCCGCAGGGACACCACAAAGGGGAGGGACACGCTCCCCCAGCGTCCCCCCTCACCTGCCAGAGTGCTGCGACCCGGGCGAAGCCACCAGCTCCTGCCCCCCATCCTGGGTGCCCCGTGGCACACCAAACCTCACGTTGAGGGCAGGGAGCCACCTGTCAGGTCCAGCACAGGCAGGGAAACGGCCGCTCATGGGGACTCCCTGTTCAGTTCTGACGCCTTTGAAAAGTGCGGTGCATGCAGCCTGGGGGCCTCTACAAATGACAGAGATGGTTCTGGAAGGAGAGGAAATGACCACCTGGCCCCAGGGAGGGGGCCACCCAGGCTGGGATCTGTGGACGGCGTTGCCAACAGGAGTGTCCCCACATCCCCTCGTTGTGGTCAGGAGCGGGACGTGGCAGCTGGGGTTTTAATGGGGACCCTGGTGTGCCCAGCCCCTCTCCTTCTGACGGAATTTCCCCAGAGCCCCTCGTCGCCAGTGTGGGGGTGAGACCTCGGGGAAAGATCAAATGACTCTCTCTGTGTCCACAGACCAGGCGTGCCACCCAAGCCAGGACAGGCACCTGCACCCCAAGGCCCTGCCGTCCCGGGCAGGAGGGAGGCCAGTGCCCGCTGGGCCCAGCTCTGGAGGGTGCTAAGGGGCCAGAACAAAGACAGCCCAGAAGGGGGACCCTGCAGTCCTCGGGGAAGGTGGTGGGTTGGGGAAGGGCCCTCACCAGCACGATCAGGGCAGTCTACTGGCTGCTGCAAGCCCTGGGGGGCAGGACAGACCACCCCGCCTGGGTGCTCAGGGCCAGGAGGGCACACAGTCAGGAGGTGGGACAGGGAAGGAGGGATGGTGTGGGGGCTGGGAGATTGGGGGGGGGCTGCACTATCCACCTGGCGTGCAGGGCAAGATCACTGTGGGCCTGGTACCCTCAGGACCCCCATGGATGAGAACCTCGGCTGGGCCAGCCACCACGAGGGCTGGGGGCGGCCCCAGAGAGGCAGGGGAGCACCAGCCACAGTATTTGGGAACCTGCAGGGACAGTGGGAGAAACAGGCAGTGGTGGGAGCTGAGCTAAGGGGGGCAGGCTCTGGTTAGGGAGACCCAGAGGGAAGGGAAACAGGGGTGAAGGCATTGGGGGGCTGACCTGTGGGGCAGGCGGGGAGGGGTAGCAGGGAGGCTCTCCTGTAGGAATTCCACATGGGGACAGGCCTCGGCCGCCTGGGCAGGTGCTGGGAAAAGGCCTGCCCAGGGTGGGGGCGGCCCCAGAAAGAGTCCCGTCTGGACCTCGGGAAGCCAAGGGGGCCACTCAGCAGTGGCCAGCCCAGCCCAGGGGGCCCTGGCCGAGCCACCAAAGGTCACTGGGGACCTTGGGCTCCCTGCCAGCAGGCAGGCAGAAGCCGGAGGCAGGAGCAGGTGGCGGGAAGTGGCACAGACCGGAACGCACGTTCCTGGGCTGGGCAGGCCCGCTTCCCCAAGGGTGGCCAAGCCGCGGCTCCTCGGAGGCCAGTGCGAGTGAGGGCATCCTGAGTGTGAACCCGCCTGGCGTGATCGCACGAGAGCAGGGCATGGCGTGCGTCCTCTGGGCACGTGGGAGCCCCGCCAGCATGCCCACTGCTGGCCTGTGGGGAGGTCGGGGTCCGTAGGGTGGACTCGGCCTCTGCCGACACAAGGGATGGCCACATGGGCTGCCATGAGGCGCTGGGTGTCCACTGACGGTGCAGCCCCGTCCCCACCCCGACACTGCACGCCCCTGGGCTCCGGCCAGCCCCTGCCTGCCTTCCCCTCGCCCCTGTCCAGCTGTGCTCCCAGCACTGAGGGGGCCCTGCCAAGCCTGGTCTCTGATGGGGGGCTGTGATGCCCGCCCCCTGGAGCTGCCTCTAGAATTCCCGGGGAAGAAAGCCCCCAAAGGGCAGGCAAAGGGGGCCACTGAGACCTGCCCTCTCCCGAGAGGACGGCCACTGGGCAGGTTAGTTCTTACTTCCTAGAGCGAAGGAGGTGCTCTTCCTGGCCGGGGGCGGGGCACGGAGGAGTGGCCACCCTTTGGGGCCTGAGCCTGCTGCTTGGAGGCCTCCATGGGCAGCACCCCATCCTCTGCCATCCCCCCCTATTTCTGGAACTGTCCAGTGAGAAACCAAGCCCCTGCACCCAGGGGCTGCCTGGCCTTGCCTCCGGCTCCAGGCCCTCGGTGGGCACCCCCAGCCTTGAAACTCTTTTCATCTGGGTACTCCCCTCTCAGTCAGGGGGCCTGGCGGAAGGGAAGGGGCGAGGACCCCAACCCACCTGTTTGTTCCCTCTTCCTCCCCAACCCCCAGTCAGGATGAAAACAAAAAAAAAACAAAGCCCCCCCCCCCCAGCTTCCTGGCTGATCCAGTCTGGAAGCTACTGGCTGGACAGCTGCAGCCGCCCCAGACGCCGCC
The DNA here is from genome assembly GCA_004024845.1 of Tonatia bakeri. NCBI lineage: Eukaryota > Metazoa > Chordata > Mammalia > Chiroptera > Phyllostomidae > Tonatia > Tonatia bakeri. The sequence goes on from PVIA01009680.1 coordinate 23,398, forward strand.
AGGCTGGCTCCCGGCCTGGGCACGGGACGCTCCCCACACACCCACCCCCCGGCCTGCCTGCTGCACCCCCAGAGCCCACCTCACAGCAGGGCGGGCGCCCCCGCCTCTGAGCCCCCACTGCGTCCCCAAGGGTTCCCGACCTCAGAGGCAGCTGCTCACGGGGCCGAGTTACACATCACAGCAAACGGGGCAGCCCGCTGACAAACAGGCCCGTGTGATCCACATGGTGCCTTATCCCATAAAGCCATCAGCGGGCAGGACGGCCCCGCATCCGCAGGCTCCAGGACCTGCTCCTTCCACACCCCAGCTGCCGGGCGGGTGGGCATCTACTAGCCGTTGAGGCTGGTTAGATTTGGTCGTCGGCTCAAAACGCTGTGTCTGGTGGGAGAACGGCAGCCCTAGAGGCTGAGGCGGACAGTGGAACCCCTGGGAGCAAGCCCCCCATCTGCCAAACATGCAAGGCACAGCTCTGCATCCGGAAGGCCTGAAGTCATAGCAGGTGGCTGATGTAACATGAGGAGGGCCCTCCAGGAGGCGCCCCCCCCCAAGGCTGCGTGAGACCCTTCTCTGGTCTCTGCCCCTTGAGCCAGGCCCTCCAGAAGGGCTTCTGTCCCGGGGGTCACTCCTTTTAAGAACCGGCCCGAAGTCGCTTGGGACGGGCATGGGTCACCACACCTCGACAAAGAGAAAGCCACTGCTGGGGTGCATGTGAGGCTGGGGAGGGCTCCCCAAAGGCCGTGCGGGGTTTTTCTGGTGGGACGCCCAACCCGACACACCAGCCCTGATGCTGCCCAGCACAGTCCCGCAGCCCCTCCACGCTGCGCTGGCCCCTGCAGGGGGTGCCCAGGGCCCTCTGAGGAGGCGGCCCTGAAGGAGGGCAACTTCGCTGGGCTGAGATCAGCGGGCGTGCTGGGCCCCCGGGACTCTGGCCGTGCTAGACGAGGCAGCCGCCACACGGGTCTCCTCTGGGGGCGGGGGCGCCCATATTCTGATATTTATGGTAGGGAGGGAGCCAGGCGGGGCCCGGAGGCCTCTTCCTGGAGGAAGGGCAAAGGGGAGCTGGGGGGCAGCCACCAAGGCCCCTTCCGCCGCCCCGCCTGCCGGAAAGCACTCCTTCCCAGGGGCCCTGGCTGACCTCCATCTGTGCTTGGGAATTCCCAGCTCAGGGCTGGTCCCAGGCTCAGACCCTGGAGCTAGACCAGGGCATTCTGGGAAGTGTAGTCCTCTGGGAGTTGGGAGGGCCTGCAGATAAGCAGGGAGGAAGGAATACCAGGGAGCAAGGGGCTCACCCTGACCCTAATCCCAGGGTGGACATTTAACATTCCTGGGAAATGGTTGAACTTAGACATGTGCTGCCCCCAAGGACGCCAGCCAGCCAACGCTGAGATTCCAGCCTCAGATCTCACCCATGGCGGCTTTTCTGAGCACGCCGTCTGGCGCTCTTATTTTGGTGGGGAGACCCAGGCCAAAGTGCCACCCATCCCTGACCCTGTGTCTACTCCTGCCCTCCTATCTGCTGCCCCCAGACACCAGGAAAGAAGCACCCACCAGGGACAGGGGTGCGACCTGCAGGCTCCGGAGAGGCTGCGGCACATCCCGGGCTCGCCGCATTATTTATGCCCACAGCCCGCTCTGATGACATGTGAGTTGACAGTGCACATCCTAGCAACTTGCTGGAGTGTATCTTGATGGTTAAAACACACTCTTAAAGGTGTAGGATCGTTTATCAAATTAAAATAGCCACGCCTTGCTGTCCTTGCCCACCCCCCGCAGCCCCCCTCCTCCTGCACCTTCTGCACCTCCTGCCCCGGCACCGGGACCCTGGTCCTGGGGAGGAGGGGGCCGTGGTCCCGGACCGTAGGGACCCTAGACTCGGGACTGCCTCCCCACCCCGCCCCAGGCCAGGGCAAGCCCACTAATCGCCAAGAAGTGACAAACGCCAGAAGCCCCACCAATTAAATTTAAACTCATGCAAAGCTCAGTGGCTAGTAAATTATTATTTTTATTAGCTTGAACCAAGTTCCCGTAAGAGGGAAAGTCAGCTTGCTCCCATGAATGGCTCTTGTATAATTTATTTAACTCCGCGCTCTTTGCCAAAGCCTAGAATATTTTTAGCTCGTTCTGTTGTTGGATTTGGCTTTTTTATGTGTGTTTCGGAGGGGTATTTTTAGCCTCATCCATGTTATGCTAACAGCCTCCTGTGTGTTGTGTCCTGTCTGTGAGGGCTGCTGAACCCTGTCTCGCAGCCGACGAGGGAGATTTCTAAGAATAACCGGGGAGCGTCTGGGGGTGCGGTGCTTCCCAGGGGCAGGGAGCTATCTGCACAGGGCCGCTCCCTGCCTCGCCGGCTACTCTGCCCTCTTTCTCACGTGACCGGGATGTTCCTATAGGAAAATCCTCACGGGCATGATCAGATAGGGGGGCAGCCCGGGGCCCACGGAGAGAAAAGCCACATTCCCTAAGCGGCTTCGGCGAGGCGGGCCAGCGGGCCCCAGCCTGGCGGGCCCAGGAGCGGCTGGCTTCCCGGGCTGGGCGCTGGCAGTGGCTTTGAAGTCTGGTTCTGTCACTGACAGAGCAGGATGGGTAGAGGCTTCGGAAAGTAACTCTGTTCACACCTACTTAATGTTGGTAACTGTTGCAGAAACACTCCATCGCGTCACTGAGTTAATGAGGTATTTACGAAAATGTATTTTTTTTTCCTTTACAAAAAAAAAAAATCACACGGGAAGGAGGGGAAACCTTTGATGGGGTCTTTTCACACTAGGGAATTATCTTTTTTCCTCTCCTGCGCTTTTCCTTCTGAGATTGGCGGGTCCGAAGCACGTGGGGAAGGAAGAAGTCCTCTTGGGTCACCCACCAGCGCTGCCGGCCGCCCTGTTTACTCCGACACCCCGGGCCCAGGGCGCCTGGCTGAAGGCTGGGCCATTTACACCCCAAAGGGGACAGGGGAAGGGGCGGGGAGGAGACCCCAACCCACGGCCAGGCCGCTGACACCCGGCTGGGACGGCCCCTCCACCTTCCCGGTGCCTCCCTCGGGGCAGACCCGGAGGTTCACGGGGGGGCTTGCCCTCTGCGGGAGGGGGGGGCCCGCGCAGAGCAGGGCGGAGGCTAGGAAGCGGCCCTGGGGGGCGGAGCCGCCGGGCTTCTCCCGGGCCGCTGCCTCCGCACTGATCGCGCCCCGGAGAGGCGTGCTCCCCACTTGCTCCAGGCAGCGCGGCTGATGGAAAACCTTGGGCGGGTGCGCTGTTGATTTTCCTTTTTCCCCCCTTAGATTTCACAGCTTTGCCTCCGGACCATCTGTATTAGAGACAAAATCTAACACTGCACTGAGAAGAACGACTCCAAACATTGTAACTGCACCTTTCGGTGGCAAGGTTATGGGAACAGCCCTTCCCCAGAAAGCCCTGCAGCCCGGGCAGTTTCATTTTTAGAGAAGCAGCAGAAGCGGCCCTGATGGCGGCCCTGGAGCCTGACGTCCCACCGGGGTCCCTCCAGCTGACCTTGGGGAAGGCACTGGGTGGGGATGAGGCAGAGGCAGAGCGGAGGGAGGAAGACCCTTGGCCCGGCCTGGGAGGATGTGCCAGGGGCGAGAAGTCCTCAGAAGCCAAGCACTCTGTCTCCGGGGTTGGGCCCAGCTACCCTGCCCCAGCTGGGCCAACAGGAGGGAGCTCCGAGCAATTCTCCCTGCAGGGAGCAGCCGGAGCAGGGTGGGGCAGGGCCGCGGCCGCGTGGCCTGCACCTCCCGGGGAGGCCATCCACAGGGAGGGCAAGAAAGCCCCCCAAACTGGCCATTTGGAAACCCGCACACGAAACGTAAGAACAATTTTTAACTTAATTATACTTTTCCCCTTTCTAGACTAGATCATGTATAGATACAAACCAAAGCAAAGTGATGGGGGTACAATTTCTTCTTCCTTTTTTAATGATGTAGCTAAATTTTAGAAACCCATGTGATATTCTGGCTTTCGCTCATTTCGAAAGTCTGTTTCAGTGGCAGATGTTTCTCACTGGATGCCCGCGTGGCCAGCCTTCCCATCTCAAATGGGTTGGACATCTCCAAGCACAATAGGTCTCTCACGTCCCCCAGGGGGTGGGAACGGCCTCCAGGAGCAGGGGACACGTGGCCCTCCACCCCCCCTGGGAGGGTACCCTGGAGACCGCCAGCGCCCTCTAGAGCCCCCTGCGAGAGGGGAAGATGTAGGGAGGGTCTGGGCCAAGGACACAGACCAGGCAGCACCCACCCGGTCTCTAGCCCTCCGTGGCCCACGCTCCAATAACCACGTGGTCAAACTTGCAGTGAGCAAGACAATGGTCTGGGCCACCTCGCCACGTCCCCTGACTCGTCGGTGCCTGCACGGAAATAGGGGCCCAGAGGGGACAGGGCGGCCGACTGGGACCAGGCCAGGCTGTGGGGCTGGTGAATAGGGAGGGGGCCTCCGGTCTGGCTGAGCCTCCCCAGGGGATGGCCCCAGCGCGCCTGTGCACTACCAGGAACGCCTGGGGGTCAAGGGCCTTTCAGACCCTTGCTTTCAGGCGCCGATACCTGCCAGGCTAGAGGGCAGGGGTGGGGGTGGGGGCGCAGCCACTCCCTCCCCCACCCCCCAACCTGCAGGCTCAGCCTTCCCACCGGCCTCCCCCGGAAGGGGCTGGTAGGGAAGCTGTGGCTCGGTCCCTGCAGCGGCCAGGAGCACCCACCCACAGCCCCCCGGGGTGGGCTGAGCTGGGTGGGCAGCACCTCCAAGACAGGGGTTGGAGAGATACCACCATGGGGACAGCCAGAACAGATACGTTTAAATCACCAGCTGCCCTGGTGAGTACTTTTTCTCTTTCAAGTCACAAGTCTAGAGGAGGAAGAGGAAAGGGAGGGAAAGGAGGAAGAGCAAGAACAGGAAGGAAGGGCAGCCTTTCGGAGGTCCGCTCACCCTGGGCATGAACCCTGCGGCCAGAGGCTGTCCCCTCCGCTCCCCGCCAACTTTTGGAATTTCCTCACTTCTGTCCATGCCAAAAGCCCACCGGTCATTAAGCAAGGTCGCCTGTTTTCTCGTTTTAGGAAATTCTTGTTTTTCTCTCTGACCGCCTTTCCTTCTGACATTTTCTCTTCTAGCCCGACTCTGCCATCCGTTTTAATTCACACACTAATTGTAATCCCATTAAAGCAGATATAATTTTATTAGTATTCACAGTTCATCAAGCTAGCAATAATAACTGTTACTGCCAAATTAACAACAACAAAAAGAGGCAAACATTTCTGATGTTTAAAACAAACTGTAACCAAAGGCAAGCCAACCTTCCAGGGCGACCACGGGGTCCCCATGCGCGTCGCGCAAACTCGTGGGGCTGGCCGGTGACCTCCGGGAGCTCGGAGACGTAGCTGCCCTTTCCCCCCTGCCCCTGGCCCGCTCCTCTTCTGTCCCAGCTCAACCGTAAAATCAGCGCCACCCCGGAGGGGGGCTGTTCCGGGGGCCGGGGTCAGCTCTGCCATGGACCCACCCTCTTGGGGAGGGGTTCCGAGAGGACCGGAGCTAGGGGCGGCCCGCTCTCTCCTCCTACAGCAAATTGATTTTGAAACTCGCCTGCACCGAAATCCCTCCGCGGCCGCGCCTCCCCCAGCCGAGCCGCCGGCGCTGCGCTCCGCGGGCCGCGCATCGGCCACGCGGTGTCCGGCTTTAGCAGGGTACCAGAGGCACTTGTTAAAGCAAAAGCATCCCCTGCAAACCCATTCTCGCCCTGACACTTCAAGGCTTTATATAGAAACAGGATTTGCTCGTCTGACACCAGCAGTCCCTATTAACGCTTACCCGGAGCACACCGCCCTAATCCGCGAGGCCGCAGCGCGCCCCGCGCCCCCCGCCCAAGTCACAACAGCCGTTTTGTTCCCCATAGAAAGTGCCTCGTTGTCCCAGCCCCGGAATGTCTTAAGGATGTGAATGCAGAATGCAGAAATGTGGTTTCCGCGGAATTCAGTTCTGCAGAAAGGGGTGGGGAGCGTGGCAGGAGGGTAAGGGCTTCGTTTTTAGCTAGTTCTGGGGCTGCCCCTCGGAGACCCCGGGGGACCCCCCCCCCCGGAAAGCCGCTCTATACCGCTCTCTCCGTCTCCAGAGTCGCCGGGGAAGCGCTCCGCGCTCGGGCAGCCACCAGTGCCAGAGCAGGGAAATGAAACCAAAGGCTTCTTCGCAAATGCTTGGAGGAGAGGAGGGGCGTGCGCCTATTCGACCCCCGACCGTGCCCAACCCCCGCAGGGCCTCCTCTCCCGCGCCTGCCCGGCAGGCACTGACCTGTGTGCGAAGCCATGGGCAGCGGCGATGGGAAGTACTTTCCGGGCTGGAAGTGTGCCCCGGGCTGTGCGGCGGGCCCGGCCGGGGCCAGGCGAGAGGCGGCCGCGGCGCTTCGGTGGCCCAGGCTCCCGCGCTCCGACAGCAGATGCGGCGGCGGAGCGAAGTCGCGGCCATCCATGCCGGGCTCTGGCCCCGGCCCCGGCCCGCCGCCACCTCCTGGGAGCAGCGCGGCCGGGGCCCGGGGGTGGCTTGGCGCGGGGGCGACGCGCCGGCGGCGCGGAGGAGGTGGCGTCCGGGTCACCGGCGGCGGCGGCGGCGGGACCGGTCAGCACGCCGGTGGACTGGGCTGGTCGGCAGGCGGCCGCGCGCGGAACCGGCGGCCGCCGTGCGGGTCCATAGTCTGCAGAGGCAAGCAGAAGAGACTCGGTGACTCGGGGGCTCGACTCCCCCGGGGGTCCCCGCCCCGCCCGCCCCCCCCTCCTGCCTCTCCCCTCCCGGAGGCTCGAGCCCGGGCCAGGCCCCACGTCCAGGCCCGAGCACTCCGCGCGTATCTCCGCTGCACGCTCACGAGCCCGGCGACCTGCCACCCCGGTACCCTCACGCACACGCACCGTCCCGACCACGCTCTACCCGGAGCAGCCGGGGGGAATCCAGAGCACCGCTTGCCTCTTCCCCTTCGCGTCCCCGGGGGTCCCTGGGGCGAGGGCGCCGTGGCGAAAGGCTGCTGGCTCCGCGGGGTGATAAAATCCCAAATCTGTGAAGCCATCACGCGCGCACACACGCGCACACACACACAAAAACTCACTCGCACGCACACCCTCTCCCCTCCCCCGCTGCCCAGAGGTGTCTTGGTGGAAAGGACTGGGGTCCACGGTCTCTTTTTTCCTCTCCCCTCATTGCGAGGTCCAGCTTCTACTGCATTCCACATAACCGAATAACCATGCTAATTAAGCGAGTAATTTTATTGATTGTAACTCAAGAGTTTTTTATAACCTTCCGTTTCTCCCCTTTCCCATCCCCCCATGCGTTTTTCGGCCCATTCTTTTGAACACACTGTCCCCCCAGCTCCAAAGAGACCAGGCCCCCATTCTCCACACCCGGCCATGAAGGACCCTGGGCTAGCTTCCCGAGCCCCTGGTGATTGCGCCTGCTGCTGGAGTCACCTGGGTAGCCGCGCCGCAATGCCTGGCCTGCTGTCCCACCGGAGCTCTCTAGCGAGGCTGGAACAATCACCCCACCCCCCAATCAAATTCGCCCAGGATCAACCTCTGAGGATTGGGGGCTTTAGGTGGTGTGTGTGTGGGGGGATACTCCGAACCTCAGAAATTGTTCTCTCTCCCCCAAACACCCAAATCAGCCACAGGGTTTCTCCCTTCAGTGCCTGCCCCGGGTCTCGGAGTGGCGCCGGTCTCCACGCGGCTAGGTGGCCGGGAGTCACGGGGTCTGTGGTGCCCAGCTCGACCCTCAGAGGCTCCTCCAGGCTCAGCACAACCTTCGCCCTCACCCACGTCCCAGCAGACCCCCGACTTCCGTCTTTTGCTTCCACCCCCCGGTGGGGCCTCATAAAAACGCCCCCACCTTCCTTCTCTTCCACCCCCTCCCACAGCGGAGAGTCCACTTCGAGGCTGAACTGGACAATTTCAGACGCTTGAGTGCGGAGCAAGGGACACAAACTGGATGACGGCACGCCAGCGTGGGCCTCTTTAATTCTGCGTACGTCTCATTTCCTAACTCTTCATCGTTTTGTTTCCTATCACTTCCAACAAAAGGGAGGTGGGTAGGCGCAATCGTCCTAATTGTGAACTTTGCAGATTTTTTTTTTTTGCCGCTGACCGTGACAACAAAGCGATTGAGATGTTTTCCATTTCGTGGATACCATTTTAAATTGCAATATTTAATGCTATGGGTTCTACAACGTCTGATTAACAGACGATTTCGTGTTTGATTTAATCTATAACCAAAAACATAATGTATTAAGTGAATACATATTTGCTCAGCTGATAAGCTTTTTTCATATTTATTCGGAGAGCTTTTACACTGTAAATAAAGGAGCCGGGCCCTACACAGCGTTCTCTTTGTCTCCGAACTTCACACAAAGGGGTTTGGGGCTCGCTCCCCTCTGGGATCGCCCGCTCTCTCCCGGGTCTAACAAATAACTCGGCTTGCCGCCGCCTGGGCCTGTACTGCGAGCCCCAGGCCGCCAGGGCCGCAGCGAGGCGGGAACCGAGGTACTCTGGGCGGGACAAAGGGAAAGAAGAAGGGGAGGGAGGTCCGGAGCCTGCCGCTTCAAAGACGCCGAGGACCCGGGGCTGCACGCGTAGGGGTCATGTGCACCACGCTTTTGTTTTGTGAGGTTTCTTGTTTCCAATAAGAAATTTAAAAATTGTCCAGAAAGCGCGATCTGCTCCGATTCTCGGGACGCGGGCTCGGCTGCCAGCAGCAATTTTAATCTCCACCTCCCGCGGGCGGATCGCAGGCTGCACTGACCCCTCCTCGCCAGCCTGCCTGGGTTTTACGCAAACTAGGAATGTATTATTGTGGCCCGTCTGTGCCGCTGCGATTCTTACTAGGTTGGAGGGGGCTTTTCTTTGTGTTCTTCGCTCCCAGGGAGAGGCCGCGCCGCGCCACTCAGAGCGCCAGCACGCGGCTCCCGAGGCCTGCGGAACCCAAGCAGAACAGGGAACCGGGCGGGGACGTGAGGGCGCAGAAGCCTGGGCCCGGAGCCCGGGAGTCCAGGCGCTGCCACCCGCGGGTCCCAGGGCTCCGAGCGCCCCCCCACCCCCCCACCCACGAGGCCGTTGCAAGGGATAACGACGCAACTCCGCGTTGGGCCGATATAAGGCAGGAAACAGACCGCAAACTGCGGCGGACAGGGGCCCGCGCCTGCCCGAGGATCGCTGACAAGGGCATTTTCGTAAAGAACCGAATCTGGAAACCCGAGCTCTTCCCTGGGGTAGCGGGGCGCGGTCCTGGAGCCGAACGTTCCTTCTTCGCGTGGATCGCGCACTCCAGGATGTGGGATCCCTTAGGTCTGCTTTGACTTTAACTTATGCGCCTCAAAACCCGCCCTCGCTTCGGCCTCCCGCCGAGGACGAGGACTTCTTTCCGTCCCACTCCCCTGGCGCCATCTCCGGGCGCTCGGGTGCCGTGGGGCCTGCAGGCTGGGCTGGGGGCTAGGCGCACACCGGAGGCCGGCTGCTCTGGGGCCGCCGAAGAACCCGCTCTCTGCGAAAAGGCCGCCCCCCACATACACTTCCCGAGAGAAGATCCAGGGCTGGGCTCGCGCCGTATCCCCGCGCACCCGGGGTGCACCCGCCGGGAGACCCCGCCTTGCGGGCCGTGGCTCGAGCCCCGCACGCTGCCCCGAACGCGCGCGGCGAAAACGCCCCGCCGCGCTGACTTCGCTCAGCCCGCTCCTCCATCGTCACCCCCCAGCCCGAAAAAATATTCTGAAGTGGATTAGGCTCTGGAAATCGAAACCCGAAAAACTCGCCATTATCCGTCCTCGCCCCGCACCCGGCCGTACAGCCCCCTCTGGTCAGCTGCTGGGGCTGCTTGGGCCACCAGGAGCCGGCTGATTCCCTGCACCGCGGAGCAACCGGGCGGGGCCGACCCAGACTGCTTCGGGGAGGGGAGCAGGGTGGGGGTGACAAACAATCGGGGTTCGTTGGCGGTGCCACCGGAGCCGGCACGCGCCGGCGGCGTCCGGGACCTTGCAGACTGTCAGCCCGCAGCCGCCCGCGCGGTTCGCGCGGGACGCAGCCTGACGGTCCCTGTCCTGTCTCGATTATTTATTTTTAATGCTGTGTGTCGATCGAGACAACAAGCGCTTAGAGCAAAGCAAGGACGCAATGGGGGGGGGTATTTTAAACCGATCGATAAGATTTTTCAGAGGAAGAAAATCGCTCTTACATATTGTCCATCTTAAAAAAAAACCTGCTCGACATTATAACGGTTTTTTAAGGGAAGATATATATTCTTAATATCACAATCCTGATTTTCTCTTCCTTAAAAATGTAAACCCCCAAAGCCAAAATAAAAAATAAAATAATAACAAAAATACAAAAACAAAAAATGAAAGCAATTTCAGTTACTTACTGGAGGCTGTTTCCTGGATACAATTGAATGCAATACAATTAAACCAGTAAATGTGACTTTGTTTTGTATTCCTATTGGTATTTTCAATGTGCTGACTGTTGCACTGTAAATGCACCGCTTCCACAACAACGACTCTAGCGAGCCCATCCAGAGCGGCTCTCAAACCTGCAGCCCGGCGCGGCGAGCCACAGGCCCTGCATACTAATAAGCTCGTGCCACTCAGGCCCGAGCAGCCGGAGCGCTGATTGGCCGCGCGTCCCTCCGCGGCTGGGAGCTCGTGCCACTCATTCCGCGTAAACAGGCCTCCCAATAGGCTGGCGCTGGGCCAGGGAGCTGCCAATCAGGGAGCAGCAGGGCTACTACCGAGCCCGATGGCGCTTAATTCAAGCCTGGCGACTGCGCAGCTTCTCTGCGCAGATCGTAGCTGCTGAATGGGAATGTGGTGGTGCAGGGCGGGAGAGGGAGCGGGGGCGAGTGGGAGCGCGTGTCCACGCCGAAGGGGAGGCCTGTCTTTATTTATTTATTTATTTATTTATTTATTTATTTATTTATTTATCTATCTATCTATCTATCTATCTATTTATCTATCTATTTATCTATTTATCTATCTACCTACCTATCTATTTATTTATTTATAAATTTAGTCCAGTAGGTCTAACGTCTGGTTTCTGGTGTACAGAGCCCAGGAGAAGAAACTTCAACACACCTTAAAGCAGATGGTGGGTTTTTTTTTTTTTTTTAATACCTGGGATCTGTCTGGCAGGTGGCTGAATGAGGGCACATGTAGGCCCCACTTCCAAACACAGAGGCTTCCTCGGGTTGCCTGGCCTTCCTACCACTGAGGCCTCCGCCTGCTTGGACAGAGCTCCGAAATACCCGCATGCCCGCGGCCTGGGAAGCACAGGCTACAGAGTCGCCTACCTGGTCTGCTCTCCCCCTGCCCCAGGAATAGATTAGATCCCGAGGAGAGAGTCCTGCGTCTCTGGTCACCTATCTGCGGCCCCTCAGTGCTCTTCTTTCTCAGCTACGCTTTGCAGCTGAGCACCGATCAAAATGAAAATCAGCCACGTATGGCCAAGAAAAAGATTGTCCTTTTTTTCGTCTGCAACTAGATTTTTAAAATATGCCCACCTTGATACGCACGGGGCGAAAGCCACGCATGGTATTTCTCAGTGCCGCTCTCCGGAATATGCGCTAAATTCTCGCCCCAATTAGAAAGAGCCACTGAACAAGTTATCTGCATCGCAAGCAGATGAAAACCACTTTTAAAAATATTCTCCAAATAAATATTTCTTTTAGAATTTGGCTTCCCAACAAAATGCTATTTGTTCTCGGGAGTCAAGGGGATATCTGAGTGGCGATGGATACGTTATTTTTACTCCTCTTTCTTCACTTGAGTCTCTGCCTCCCCCTCTGGGGGACAGAAAAAAAAATGATATTTAAACTAGATGCCAACCAACGCAGGCACACTCCTTAAAAATACTCCACTGACTCATTCCGATAGGGACACGAAGGGGTTAAGCCAGGGGTTTTTCTGTTGTCTTCTTCCTATCCCGCTCCCCCGCCCGCTCCCACGGGACTTCTGGGATTGGTTGGCATTCCGCCACCAGGCTGTCAATCACCGAGTGTAAACAAGGCGCTGATTGGCTGTTGTCCAGTCGGCACAGGGCCTCCTGAAAAAAGCAATTACTGGCTCCGCGGTTTCAAGGAGGCCCAAGGCCGCTTGATGAAAGGAGATAAGCTAGGGACCGTTTCCAGGACCCCCGCGGGCCGACCCTAGCAGCCCCCGGAGCCGAGGTGCCGGGGAGAGCCCGCGGATCAAAGGAATCCGGAGAGAAAGGGGAAGCGGGCGCTCAGCCCCGGCCGGCCTTCGCCCGCGGCCATCTCTGACCCGGGGTGGGGGCTCGGGCCGCTGGTAGGGGCTCCGGGTTGGGCGCCCGCTTGGGGCGGTGCGGCCTGCAGGGCAGCTCCGGAGAGCCCGGGGCTGGCAGGTAAGCGCTGGGGCTCCGCGGACCCGGGCCGGGGCGCAGGACAGGACTCTCTGGCTAGAGTCCCGGCTCCGGCGACGCCCCGACCCGGCGGCGGGGATAACGCCCCTGCGCGGCTGGAGCCCCAGGCCTGTCCGAGCGCGGCGCCTTCTGAAGTGACCCCAGGCGGGGCGCGGCGGCGCGGGAGGAGAGCCTGTACACATAATCCATAAAGCGCCCGGAGATCCGATTAGCGCGCGGCTATTCATTAGGCCTGGGACCATTGAATTAGGTCCTGGGTGCGGGCCCGGTTTGGGTGGGGGCGGGAAGTTGGGGGGCGGCTGCGCGGGCTGGGCGCGGCCGCCGGGGCGGGAGTGCTGCCGCGGATCACCGGGCTCCGGCCGTGGTTTCAGGACAGTGAAGTCTCAGTGGCGGCCCGGGTGTGTGAGTGTTGGAGAGACTGGATTCCTCCGGGTCCCGATCCCGCGGCTACTCGCGGACTGGCCCGCTTCCCACGCACACGGGAGCCAGCCTAAACCCGGCCCGGCTCCTGAGAAACTGCGCCGGCGGAGGCGTGGGAGGCCGCAGGCCTCTGCTCCAATGCGCGCGCAGGGCCTGGTGGCGCCTGAGCTCTGCCCCGAGCGGCTTGCCGCGCTCTCCTGGAGTGCGCGGGCTCACGCTGCCTCCCCGGCTCCGGGGACCCGCCAGTTTCTCGGAGCCCGGCCCCGGTCAGGTCGCTCTCGCTGACAGCCGTTTCCTACTCTCCTTTGGAAGCGGAGTTCTTCGATGCGCTTGTTTTCCGGCCTAGAACCCCCCCCGCCTTTTTTAAGTTCAAAAGTTCCATTTGAAATTTTTTTAATGTAAGAAAAGATTATAAGATAAAAGTTCTCTATCCAAGAGACACAACACCTTAGCGATCTGTGCGGTCCCTGAAGTTGCTCTGAGCAACCGGAGTATGCGTCGCGGAGAGCCAGCCAGCCGTGGAGCCGGATACGAGCTCCAGCCTCGGCCCTCCGGTGGGGGAGGGGCAGGGTCCGCCAGCCTCTCCAGCCCCTACTTTCCACCAATGTGTGTGTTGGGGTGGTGGGGATACCGTCTGGTAAGCCCCTCACCGCAGAACCCCAAGCCCACCCCGCACGCAGAAGGTTGTCTGGGGGCCCTGGAGACTGGCTGATGGGTCCCACCCCAGACGCTGGAGATAGAGCAGCAAGGACAGCTGGGGGTCAGGGCCTTCCTCCCCCCACAGGCTGGCGCTGGTTCTCGCTGCTCGCCATTGCCAGATTGCAAATTTAGGGGGTGAGATGGGCTTGCTGAACCCCTCTTGTCCCCTGCCCCTTCTGTCTAGCATCCTGAGAGAAGCTGCCCTCCTGGGGTGGGCCTGACAGCCTCGGGTGTGCCTGGGTCGTGCGCAGCTCCCTGCCCCGCTGCTCCCTCCTACTTCTCCCCCCCAGCGTCATTTAAAACAAATCTAGTGGGCTTAAAAAAAAAATACTGTTTCAAAACAGTTGTTACAGCAATAGCTGCAGACGGGCCTGCTGGATGCGGCAGGGGCTGGCAGCTGCCCAGGGCGGGCACAGGGCCGCTCGGCAGCTCCCGCGGTACCAAAATAAGCTCCCGTGTTCCCCTCGGAAGACGTGAACCAGGCTTCGGCCGGCCGGGGCATGTTTGGCTGGGCGCGCTATCAGCCCGGAGCAAACCTCCCCGTTTCCTTTTTAACTCTCCCCGCCGTCCAGAGCTAACAAATGTTTTTAATTTTTGAGGAGCATGGTGTGGGGATCTGCAGACTCTCCTTTCACTGGGGAGGGAGAGGCAGAGAGAGAAGACAGGAGGAGGGACAATAATAACGTGGGTCAGGGCTGTGCCTGGCCGTCCGGGTCTCTGCAATTGCCTGCAGGTTCGCAGACGAATGGGCTCCCCTCAGGCCAGCCCACACGCCTGGCCCCAGCCTGGAGCGCAGCCAGGAGCGTCCGCCAATCCCCAGGGAGCCTGCCCTGCCCTGCAGGAGCACAGGCCTTCCACGGCCCCACACATGCCTCTCGGGGCTCGTCCCCTGGTCTGGGGACAAGATAACAGGATGCCCCTTGTAGCCAGCTGCACCCTGACACCTGGGCATGCACATGACGCTCGTGCACATGTGCAGGGCTTGTGTGCGGTCTCATTTGTGTGCACGCGTCACAGATGCATGTGAACACATAAACATGCATGCACGACACATGTATGCACACCCTTCCACATCATGCACGAGCACTCCAGAGAACCCGCCTTTCTGCACACAGTTCAGGTGCCTGCTGCCGCTGAACCTCTCCCCCGCCCTGGAGCCCCCAGCCCTCGCCCACATGCCGCGCCCTGAAAGTGGCAGCAGATCTAGGTGTCCCTGCACCCACTGTCTGAGACCCAGAAATAAATAATCATTTTTAACACAAGGGGGTGGGGGTGTCAGGTGAGTTACATAAAATCAAGAATTAGTCACCGCTCCGAATGAACGCCTGCTCGGGCCAGAGAGCAGTTGGGCCGCTCCGGGGCAGTGTGTCTGGGTGTCTCTCCATTGTTCCCTGGGCCGTTAGTCAAAGAGCACACCAGAAACAATTTCTTGACCAAAATTGACTCTTAATTCTTCCCCCCAGAGGGGCAGGGGGCCCGGTCCCGAGGCCAGGGCCAGTGGCCGGCCGTCTGGAAGGACACTGGCCCCGTGGCGAGGACGGTGTGTACGAGGGGAGAGGGACGGCTGGAGGCCCCAGGAAGGGACTGAGAGGATCACAGCACCCCTCCCCTCCCCTCCCCCAGCTGGAAGGCAGCCGACCCCACCTCCAGCAGGAATGTGGCTGCCCACTGCACAGTGCAGGACTTGGGAGTTTGCATCCTTCCTCTCAAGGAAGAGAGAAAAAAACAAAACTGAAGTTTCCCACAAGGCCCCTGGCCCTGGCTGGAGGAGCTGGGCCCCCAGCACCACTTCAGCCTGCAGGAAGTAGGGCCGGGCGCCACCCAGTCCCCCTGAAGGAGGCCTTTTGCCACCAGATATGGGGGTGGTTCCTTTCATCTGGGCCTTTGGCTGGTGCAGTGGAGGGGTCAGGGGTGTGTGTGTATTGGGGGGAGGTCAGAATTGGACCGCCCACCCCAGGTGCTGCCTAGCATCCGCTCCTAGGGGGAGGCCTGTTGTAGAGGGAAGAGGAAGGAGACCTCTGGGTCCCCAAAGGGAAGGCAGTGCCCCACGCTACCAAAAAGAAAGCCTCTAGTCATAGTCCGTTTGTGCCCACAGGGCTGAGGGGGCAGGGGAAGGGGCCTCTCTGAGGCCCAGGCTTGGGGAAGCACCTGACAGAGGAAGCAGTGTGGTCAGGAGGAGCCTGGCCAGGCTGGGAGGGTCCCGAGTCACCTCCCCAGCGTCGCCGAGGCCCTGTGCACTGGCCTGAATCCCTCCCTGAAAGCTCCAGCTCAGGCCTGAGCAAGAAGCCTGCAGGCCCCAGATGGGCTCTGAGAAGATTTGGGGATGTGGCTGTAAGTTTTAAAAGGCAACGGGGGCGGTGGGGGGGACTTTGAAGTCCGATGAACAGCATTCCTGCCCACTCCCTCCTAGGGGTCTTTAATTCTGTTGTTGCTGCTTCCTCCAACCAGGTCAGGAGGCGGCCCAGCCCCCATGGCTCAGGGAAGGTGCTTGTTAAACACAGAGCCGTAATTTGAGGCTAAATATAACTCAGTGTGCTCACAGGAAGAGTGTACCTCAGGTGCTGGGTGTGTGAGGTCATCAACCAGGAGACCCATCTGGGTCAAACGGGGGCGATTTTCCTAACCAGGCAGGAGTGTCCCCTTGCCAGGCTTCTTTCTCCCTGGCGTTTCATCAGCGACAGTGGGATTGTTGAGGATAAGGCAGTAGGGTTGGGGGATGCCTGAGACCCCTGCCCGGGGGTCAGGGGAGATGCCCATGGCTGCCCCTGCTGTCCCACCCACTCCAGCCCCTGAGTCAGTTTCCCTGGAGAAGGCAGGGGCCGGAGGAAAAGTCTGGGCAGGGACCAGCAGCGCTGCCCTGCCTCTTCCCCACTGCAAGGGTCCTGCCCAGTCTGCGTGCATGAGGAGGCAGGGGAGGCCGGCTGTCTGCGGGGTCTAGATCCACTCTCTAAAGCATACATTGAAGTTAGGGATGCACTATGGGGGTCTCCTTGCAGAGGGTGACCTAAACTAGGCCCCCCTTTCCTGCTCAGACCCTGCTTCCTGGAGTGGGGGAAGGGTGGCTTAGTGTCTGGAATTGCCCTGCTTGGGGACAAAAGCCCTGGTACAGCCTAATGAGGGGGTCTTCTCGGGATGCTTCCAGGCACCCCCCCCACCCCCACCGCGGGCCGGCTGCCTGCCCTTTGCGGAAGGGCACCTGCCCCCCTGCAGACCAGCCTCTTCGGAGGAAGCGCCGAGTAAGCAGCTGCCTGGGGCTGCTCCCAGGGCTGTGTCTGGGTGTGTTTACGCTGTCTGTCGGGGCAGGTCTGGCTGGGCCTCTGGGCTGGGCTTCCCCGCCTGCTCTCTCGCTGGGGGAGGGCCCCAGGAAAGGGGTGCGGGCTGGATGTCAGGTCTCCCGTGATGGGACCCAGCCGCACAGGCCGAGCTGAACGCAGCAGGCCAGCCTGGCCAGGAGAAGCTAAGGGACGGGGACTGGGACCTGGCAGGCTGCACCCCCACCCCGCAGGCCCAACACAGTTCCTCTCCTTTGAGCGCCAGTTACAGAGCTCGGGCGGCGGGAGGGCAGGGCCACACCTGCCCCTCGGGCCAGCCCCTGGGGTGGGCAGGAGCCTGGCAGCCAGCTTCCCAGTGGATTTCCTCACGTTCCCAGACTCGGAAAAGCCCCGGCCCTGCCCAGCGGCCCCTCCCACCTCGGCCCCAGCAGAGGGCCCCAGAGGGTAAGGCGCTGCCCCTTCAGACTGGCTGCAGGCGGCGGGACCGCAGGCCTGGGCCGCACACCTGACCCACCTCCTGCAGTGACGCTGCCGCTGACCCGCTCCCCACGCACGTGGCGGCGGGCTCTCCCCTCCCCACCCTGCAAGCCCCCTCGGGGCCTCTCCTCGGCCACCCTGCCCTGCAGCCCTACCACCTTTCTCCTCTGCTGGCCAGGCTGAGGCTGCCTCCGCAGCTGGTCTTTGGGGAGGAACCAGAGTTGCCATCAGGCTGGGCCAGGCCACTCCAGGCCCCTCGTGCTCACCCCCCTTTTATTTGGCCAGGGTAGGGGTGGGGGCTGAGTCCTTGGCCTGGTTATCTGCGGCATATACAGACCAAAAATAAATTATTCTCTTCAAAATTCCCACAGAGTGGCCAGGCCTGTGGCAGAACCCTTTCCTCAAGGCAGCCAGGCAGCTGGCGGGGCTGGGGGGCCCAGCTGGGGGGCCACTGCTCTGGCCCAGCTCAGGCACCGCCACCACTTCCTTTGTTGACTGGACAGTCCATGGTTTAACTAAAAATCATTCAACAGACCCACTTTTTCCTGACCTGCAAAAATACATATTACACCTCAGTCCATGACACATCAGCCCCAGCTGCAGGCTGCAATTCCCTACAGGTGGGGGTTCTAGGAAAATGTCCCAAAGGGAGACTCCCCAGAAAAATCCCTCTTTCAAAGGCCCAAGCCAGCACTGCTAGGGGAGCCCACTGGGGGAGGGGAGGTCAGCTCCCACGGCCACTTCCTCCAGGGCCTTTTCGGGCACATTCCACTGGGCCGGGTCACTAGCCCGAGCTCCGCCGGGGTCTTTTTCAGTATGCAAAGGCCAGCTCGGCTGGCCGCGGCCTGCCGCCCCCGCCCCCACCCCCGGGACGCGCAGACGCTACCAGGGGCTTTTCTTTCTGCAGAACTGATTTTGTTTGGTTTGCGTTTGTATTTTTTTAATGGCAGGCATTTGCCATGAAAACAGCCTCCTGAGGCGGGTGGGGAACTATCAAAGCCTCTACATCCAAGCCAGAAACAAAAACCTTTTGGAAATTGAGCCGCAGGGCAGGCGGCGGGGCGCGCCCCCAGGACCCGCGTCGGGAGAAGCGGCGCGTAGCACCTACCGCACGGCGGCTCCGCGGCGGCTCCGCTCCGGTCCCGGCGGCGGGTGTCCGGGAGCGGCCGTCCCGACGTGCGCGCCGGGGTCCGCCCCGCGCCCTAGAACAGGGAGGCGGCCGGAGGCGCCATAATCGTAAATTTATGGCCTGGGTGACGTGCTTCCCTCTGCCACAATGGGGCCCGGTGACATTAAACAGAAAATTGATGAGAGAGGGGCGAACTCTAATCTCTCCTCCACGCCGGCTCTGCGCGGTGTACGGGAGGGGCCGGGGGCCGGGGGCAGAGTGGTCGCTGCGAGCTGTGGCTCCCAGCCCTGCGCCAGATGCTTTCTCCCGAATTCCGGCTCCTGGCCTGAGGCCTGGGGGAGGGACCGCGACCCTCGCCCCCCGTCCCGCCCTCCGCAGCCCACCTACTCTCCGCCGCATTTCGGGCAGAATCTCGGCTTCTTTACACGCTCCCTGGCTGGCCCTGCGGAGCGGGGAGCCAAGCATCCCGGTCCTACTCGCTCGCAGGGCCCGGGACCCCGGGGTCTCTCCAGCTACGGGGTCCCCATCAACACAGAGCTCCCCGCCCCCACCGCGCGGAGCCTGCTCTGGGAGCGCAGAGGAGGACCCCGGCCGCCCAACCCCTACCGCGAGCAAGTGGGAAAAGAGAACAAGTGAGCACGCGGGCCGCGCCTGGGGGGGCTGCTGGCGGCGCTTCCCTGGCCGTGAGCGCCCGCTTTCCTCCGCCGGTGCGGGGCTCCCCCGGGGCGTGCTCGGCGCCTCCTGGCACCGACCCCGCCGCGCCGCGTCCTTAAAGGCGCCGCCTGCCCAGCCGGCCTTTGTCCGAGCCGCGGGGAAGGTCACTTCCCCCCGGGCGGAGGGCAACGGCCCTGCCTGGCGCGGTATGCTCTCCACCCTCCCCTCCTCCAACTCTGGGACGAAATTCCGCGGCAGCGCCTTCCATCCCTGCCTGCGGGTCTGGAGGAGGCCCTTGCCCAACAGCCGCCCCCCACCACCACGCGCTCCCTGAGACCTCCAGGCTTGGACCAGATACGTCGTCGTGGTGGGATACACAGGTCGGCCTGGGAGCCGGCTTTCAACAAGTGGGGGTGGCAGCGCTTCTCAAACAAAACGGATGAGGGAGCCCCAGCCGGGGCTGCTTGGATCAAGAAAGCCCAGGTGCTCACAGAGAGCACCCCTCCCCAGCCAGCCTGGCTGTGCTGGAGCCCTGAAGGGCAGCATTGAAGGCCAGGGGGGATGGGGTGGGGGTGGACGATGGACAGGGCCCTGGTTGGGGGCCCAGCCTGGGATGCTGAAGGCCAGACTTCTGGAGAACCCACCTGCCACCTGTCCAACCTCCATGATGACACGGGCACAGGGTGCCGGAGGCTGTCCTAGACACTCACTGAGCCCTGTGGACAGCCTGGGACACACGTCCTGCTGACCGTGCCCATGTCAGTGACGAGCAAACTTCAACTCAGGCAGTCACTGACTTGCCTGCATCCTCACCTAGGGGTTAGGCACTGCCCGATTCTGTCCGTAAAACCAGGGCATGGATCGGCCATCCCGTGAGCCCTCGACAGCCCCGAGACTCACATCCTGACTCCCATAGGAGCCGAAAAAGTGGGCTTCACGGTCGCAGTTGGGCCCTTTGGGCCACAGCACCCATGGGGGACACCACCAGGGTGCATTCTCCCTGGGAAGCCTCCTTGACAGGCTCCCCCAGGGTGCCCGACACACAGGCCCCGGGGGGCAGGTCGCCCTCTCTGCAGCCAGGAAGGCCTCCTGATAACACAGCAGGAATCTGGAAGCCAGACTCCAAAAGGTCATATTGGGCTGAAACCAACAAGATCACATTGAACAGGCTGGATGTGAACCCCCACTTTTAGGTTCAAACATCAGTCGTAAAAATGCAGGCAGCTTCCCACAGAAGACTCGGTGAGCCAACTTGCAGCTGTCCACACCATTCAGAAAGAGCCCGCTCCCTGGGGAGGCCCCTCGTGAATTTCCCCCAGCCCCAGCAGCTGAGGCTGCCTGCACCCGGGGGGTGGAGGGGGTGGCCTCCCGGGATGTCAGGATGGCTGGGGGAGGGAACAGCGCAGCTGGGGACAGCAGAGAATGGGGTCCTTGTGCTGCTCTCATCAAACCCAGGGCTGGATGAACACAGCTTTGTCTGCATCCACACCCGCGTGGTGACCAGGGGACCAGGGATCAGCGCCTGGGGCTGGGGGTGCTTCGGAGCATGAGGGGCTGCTTTCTGGCCTCAGTTAACGCTGCAGTGGATGCACGGTCTTTCCCCAGCTCTGTGCCTGGGGTCCGGGTGGGGGGTGCGGGCAGAAGAAGGGGAACACGTCAGTGTCAACCCTAAGGTCCGCATCAGCGTTGGGGAGTGTAATTCGTTCCAGACGTAAACAGCTGTGGCTATTGGGGGAGCTGAGAGGGGCAGCCCCAGGTGGGGCGATCCAGTGGAGGTAACTGTGAGACATCCTCGTTCTCCCCACAGAGGCCCCCTCCCCACGACGGCCCCACTGGGAACCAAAGCCCTGTGTGATGGCACCCCAGTGCTGGCCTGGCTCCCGTGTGCGCCCAACTTCTGGGGAGCCCTCAGTCTCCCAGAGAAGGAGGTCCCGCATTGGGCGCCCAGCAGCTGCCCTGACCTCATCCTCAGCAGGGAGAACACAGCCACAGACAGCAGAGGGAAAGAGCCTGCAGACCCTCGTGGGAAGCTGAGGGACCTCGCGGGACTCCCGAGCAAGTTGGGGGGCGGGTCAGGCAGGCCTGATGGCTGGGCTTGCACTGTGGGTCTGGCATGGGAAGTGGGGCCCTCCCTGTGGGTGAGCCGTGTTCCCTCTTAGTAAAGGTGGGGCGACGAGGGGCCAGTGAGGACGATGGGGACCCCAGAGCCCCGGGGGGTTGCACTGACTCTGGTCCAGCCCAGGCCTGTCCTGAAGTTCTCTTGGGCTTTTTCTCTGTTTATACTTTTCTATATTTCTCAGATTTCTCTTTAGAAATGTGTTGCCTGTAATCAGAGAAAAAAGATATGCATTACCCCCAAATAAATCTCCAGGGTTAGGGATCCCTGTCCCCCAGCCACTCTGTTGGGGCCCCGGGCACCCCGCTCCCACTCCCGGCTGCCCTGGGAATGAACAGCCTGGCTCAGGCAGGGCTGCCGGCTCCCCGGCCCCTGCCTCGAGGGGTTGTAAGCCCTGGGGCACCTCCATTTGCCCCCACCCTCCCCCAGGCCTGATGCTCAGCTCTAGTCCCTTGGTCCTCGGGGTCCAGCAGAAATGCAGGCCAGGGCTCAGCAGTCCTTCCATCCCCGAAAGCCGGGGTGTGGCCCGAGACTGGGCACTTGTCTCCTGAGTGCCCACCCACCGTCACAGCCCTGCCCAGGACAGGCTCAGGGCCAAGGCCGAGGGCACCAGGTACCAGGTGAAGCCAGCCCACGCCTTGTCCCCCTGGGGTGCCCCTGGGGTCTTCTAGTCTCTGAGTGCCGCCTCCCCGCCCCCAACCAGGGAACCAGCCTCCTGACTTCCGGGTGGGCATCTGCTTTGCCTCTTTCGTGCCGCGTCCTCCGGCGGGAGCCTGGTAGGAGCCACCGCGCTAACATGTGGCTCGCCTGGGGTGGACGTCTGGGCTGCTTCCAGCCTGGGCTTCCTGAACCAGGTGCCCCTGGGGTCTTCTAGTCTCTGAGTGCCGCCTCCCCACCCAGGAAAAACGTATCCACCCAGTCCTGTGACTGTGACCTTATTGACAAAAAGGGTCTTTGCAGTGTAATTAGTTCGTAATGTTGGGATGAGATTCCCCGGGATTAGGGTTGGCCCTGAGTCCAATGACAAATGTCCTAAGAGGGACACAGAGGAGAGGAGACACACAGGAGGTCCACGTGATGGCGGAGACAGAGACGGGAGTGACTCGGCCACAAGCCGAAGGGCGCCAGGGATTGCCACAGCCCCCCGGAAACCAGGGAAGGATCATGGGCAGAACCCTCCCTCGGAGCCTCCAGGGGGAGCCGGCCCTGCAGACTCTTCGGTGTCAACCTTTTGGCCTCCAGGACAGCAAGTGAGGGCGTTGAGGACAGTGGTGACAGAGCCCCTAATTATTTACACCGTGTATTATGCATTGAGCACGTAGAGATAGGGAAGTGTGTTGTTATAAGGAGGCGGCTCGCCCAGTTTGGGGGGCTGGAGGCCCAGGAAGGGCTGATGTTGTGTCATAAGCAGAAAAAAACGGACCTGCGCCCCAGGGACCGGCAGGAGGGCCTCCCCAGACTCCCGAGGACCAGCCCGTTCCTTCCCTGCTGGCCTTCAGCTGGCCGGCCAGGCCCGCCCCCACTGGGGAGGCAGTCTGCTTCACTCAGCCTGCCCACTCAAACGTAGATTTCATCTCAAATCACCCTCCGACACCCAGAATCCTACTGGCCCAAAGAGGGGCCGGGCCACATGGACACACAGCTGACCATCGAGGGCAGATACCTAGACCGGAGTCGCCACGTCGAAGCCTGGAGTAGGAACTGGTACAAGCTGCCAATGGTTTCTGAGATGGGGGCACCACTGCCCGCCCCCTGCAGGCGTGCAAGGGGCCGGTTGTCCCCACGCTCACTGGCACCATTAGCCTCCTTCCTTGGAGCCGGCGGTGAGAGGGGTGTCCCTGGGTCCGGGTCTCCCTGCCTGGGTGGTTGGTGAGGCAGAGGAATGTCACCTGCATAGTGGCCGTTAGCCTTTGCTTCTGGTCTGTGAAGTGCCCGTTCGAGTGTTTTACCCACTAAAAAGTTGGCTTGTTTTTCTTTAAGATATTATTTATTTACTTTTTAGAGAGAGGGGAAAGGAGGGAGAGAGGGAGGGAAGCATCATTGTGCAAGAGATACATCGATCGGTTGCCTCTCGCACACCCCCATTGGGGACCTGGCCTGCAATCCAGGCATGTGTCCTGACTGGGACTCGAACCTGTGACCCTTTGGTTCGTAGGCCAGCACTCAATCCACTGAGCTGCACCAGCTGGGGTGTGTTTGTCTTTTTAAACATCGGTTTGCAGGAGCTCTTGACGTGTTCTGGACACGAGGCTTCGGTGGCGGGTCTCTCTCTTTGCCACAAGATGCACGGACATACCGAGTGAGCGGAGTGTCCCGCACTGTGGCCTTTCGTCTCTCCCAAGGGCACGGGGATGACCCGGTGTTCTCACTCTTCACGCAGTCTTTCTCTTCGTGTCCTACGTAGAAATCTTTGCCGGTCACGATGCCGCTCTCTTTTTTAAAACCAGAACCTCCGTCGAGCGACTGACTAATCGTTGAAATCCTGAAGACGAACCGAACGCTCCGGCGGCGGCCCTCTGGGGCCGAGGGGTCGCTCCCTCCCAGAGCCCACACCTGCACCCACGGCACAGGACGGTCAGGTGCCCCATGTGACCAGTCCTGGTGGCCTTCCGTCGTTTCACCTTTGCCACTCTAGTTACAGTTCCCCTTCCGCTCGGCGGGGAGGCGCACCTGCCTCGGGTGGGCTTCTGAGGGGGGCGGGCGCTCTGCGGTCCATCGCTAACGAACTTGGGTGTTGGGGGAGCAGGAACCCAGGGTCACATTTCCCACCCACACCCAGGGAACACGGGACTTCCAATGAAAAGGCTGCCCTCTCCCCCGGTGCTGCGGTGGCCTTTGTTACAAGTCACTTGGTTGAGTAGGTGGGCAAGGGCCTGGTTTGGGACCCTCCCGTGCCATTGGTCCCTCTGACTATCTAGGGGCCCGTCACCCAGAGCCCCTGCCCGCTTCTCAGTAAGCCCATCCACTGGGGTGAAGGAAAGCTGACCTTGGACTCCTGGGCCCCTAAGAGTCCACTAGGCCGGTCTCTCTCTGTGCAGAGGCAGGGCTGAGGGAAGCCTCCCGATAGCCCCCCAGGCCAGCAGGCGGCCCCTGGCCTGGGAATCCGGCTGCAGCTCCCAGGCCTCGCGCTAAGGCCGAGTGTGCCTCCCCCAGGACCCCGTGGGTGGGCGGCAGCTCTCAGCAAATGGGTGCCCCAAGGTCAGCCCACCGGCTCGCACAGCAGCCCTCACGCGGACGCCCTGTTCAGCCACCATGCAGCCACGTGCGTGGAGCTGGGTGTCGGAACTCACACCACAGTGGTGAGGGAACAGCCATATCGAAGGCACGCTCAAAGGGAGTGCGTGGCACCCGGGAGGCTGGAGGGGGTGCAGTTGTAGACGGGCGGTTAGACAGCATTCAAGCAATGTGCAGAAGGAGGTGGGGGGTCGAGTCATGCAGGGTGTGGAGGGGGCGTTTCAGGCTGAGGGGCTGGCAGGTGCCAAGGCCCTGAGGCCTCCAGGGAGGAAAGGAGGCAGTGGGCCTCCGGGGGGCAGGACAGAGGAGAGATGAGGCAGAGGCAGGGGGAGCTGGTGGCGGGTTCCCCAGGTCCTGCAGGCCACGGAGAAGGCTGGCTCTGTGTCTGTAGCACAGGAAGCCAGTGGAGGGCCTGGGGCGTGGGAAGGACAGCTGTGGCCACGAGGAGGAGGCTGCAGGCCAGGGAAGAGATGGCAGCACTCAGCTTGGGGTGGTGGTGGACGCACTTGTGCTTTGCGTGAATTCTGAGCCACGGGGTCCAAGCGTCACTGTAGCCCTCGGCCTGAGCCCAGAGCCCTGAGGGGCCTTCCCGGAGATGGGGCACCGAAGGAGGCTCAGGGGCCCGTGTGCACATCTGCTTGGCATGAGCGGCTTCTTAGGCGGCCAGGCCAGCCGCGAGTGAGAGCCTCCTGCTGGCTCGAAGACTCTGGAAATGACTTGGGGGCCTGGCTGGCACGCAGAGGTGTGGATGAGGTCAGCCCAAGGGTAAGAGGCCAGCCCAGGAGGGAGGGCAGAGCGGCAGGGGGGCCACCAGGGCAGGGTGTGTCCTTGAGCTTGCACAAGGTAGGTCCCTCCAGGCCGACCTCATCCCCTAGGTCAACCAAGAAGAGGGCGGAACTCTGACCCTTGGGTCTGGCACGGTGGAGGCCACCGGCCACCCGGACAGTCTCCCCACCCACCTCGTAGGCCAAGCCCCCACACACGGGACTGACCCTTCCTGCACCCCCCAGCAGACACTCTGGGGTCCCCTCCCTGAGCTGGCCGCCATGCGTCCCCCTGGTGCCCGTGAGCCCTGGCATGCACCCGTGGTGCCCAGGTGTCCCCTTCGCTGCGGCCAGCCCTCCTGCAAGCCACGCGGGCCCCCTCCACCCCTTGTCCGGGATCAGCGTCCTGGGGCTGCGGCAACAACACCGGTGGCTTAGGCCAGCGGGAAGTGACTGCCGCAGCTGAGAGACCAGAGACCAAGGCGTGGGCAGGCCGGATCCTTCCGAGGGACTGTGGGAGAACTGCTGCTGGCTGTCCCGGGGCCTGTGGCTGCCTCACCCCAGTCTCTGTCTCCCTCCCCACAGCAAGTCGCTCTCTGCCTCCCTCTTTCTGATCTTTACAACTTTTATGGACTTTGAAAACCTGTGGTAACTCATCCAGAAAGTGCCCCACCCTCCTCCAGTGTGACCTCCCCTTAGTTGCTTCTGCAGAGACTCGGGTCCCCAGCGCAGCCACAGTCACAGCGGGGACCTCAGCCTCTCTTTGGGGGACACAGTTCAACCTGCGGAGTCAGGCTGTGGTGCACGGGGCGGAGGATCCCTGCTGGCCTGGCCCGGGTGAGGTGAGCAGGCCACCCTGCACGCTGGCTGGGCCACGAGGTCCCCGCAGGAGGCCTGTGTGGCTCCAGCCTCCATGGCCAGCTGAGCCCTGCCCCCCAGAGGCCCGGCTGCTGATCCCTGTGCCCGGATGCCACTGGCCAGCGCCCTGTCCAGACGTGGGTTCCCCAGGTAGTTCTCGGGGGGCCCTGGGCCTCAGCCTGGGGGGCTGCCTCTAGGAGGCTTGCTCTGGAGGAGAGATGTAAGAACAAAGGGGGCGTCGAGGGGAAGAAGAAAGAAAGGTGAGACTGTTCAGGGTTGAGGGGAGGCTGGACAGACCTGGGGTGTCATCCCACACCAAAGGGGGGCTGGCTGAACTAACCAGCCTCCGTCTGAGGGCGCCCTACACCTGGGGGCAGCAAAGGGCCGGCTCAGGCCCAAGTCAGGGGCCACCAGGCATGCCCCTTGTTGTCCCCTGTCCTCACCGAACCTGCAGAGGTGACCCTCAGGGAGATGTAAGCTCCCTACAAGCCCCTTTCCCTGGACCCCTCTCATCCAGTTTCCCAGCGCCTGTTCTGGTGGGCGGGGAAAGTGAGCCCAGAGAGGGCCTCCCAGCCCAGCACCCCACCCTGGAGGGGAACAAGGGGGTAGGGCAGGACATGGGTGGGGTGGGCTGGCTGCTCTCACCAGAGGAAAAGCCCCTGAGTCCCGATGGGTGATGTCACCTAGCAGCTGCTGTGTCCCAGCTGCAGGAGGGTGGGGGTGGGGCCCGGAGAAGCCAGGCACTCACCACCCTCTTCCCCTCCCTGCTGTGGGACCCAGGACTCGGGGGCAGCAAGGGCGGCCTGGGCCCGAGGAAGGAGGTAGCTGGGTGCTCAGGTGCCCGGGTGCTGGGTACCGAGGGCACCAGCTGGGCCGGTCCCCCTCAGAGCCATGCACCCCACCACTGGGTGGTGTCCAGGTCCCCCAGTCCCTCCCAGTTGTGATTTGTGTCTCATTTCCACATGAGGTCATCCTGGATTGAGGCTGGGCCCAGAACCCAAGGCCCAGCGTTTTTACAACAAGAGAAAGACGGGGTGGGATCTGATTTGGGACTCGGGCGCACAGGGAGGGGTCGAGTGAGGAGGAGCCAAAGACTGGGCTGATGCAGCCACAGGCCAAGGGGCGTCTGGGGCCACCAGGAGCCGGGGGTCCCAGGAAGAATCCCTCCTCAGAAACCTCCGGAGAGAGCACGGCACTGCCCCCCGCCCCCGCCCCGCCCCGGGCTGAGTACTCTGGCCCGCAGAGTGGAGCGGTGAGATTCCTGTGGCTCTAAGTCACCAAGGCTGTGGAAACGTGTCACGGAAATCCTCGGAACATAACACAATACTTCACAAAGTTCCAGAAGGTGGGAGAGAGGGGGAAGTGGAGGGTGCCCCCAGCACCGGCCCTGCCCCAGGGCAGCGCAGGTTCTCTTGTGCAGACAGGGCTCAGTTCACAGGGCACGGCCAGCACGCGTCCTGCACTGGCTGGCTCACCGCAGGCACCAGCTGCGGGGGACTGGGCTCCAGTGCTCTTCCGTGGGCCTCCTTGCTCCCCACGGCGGGTGGGGGAGGGCCCCAGGGGCTCACTCGCTCTGCTGCGGGCAGCCCCCAGAAGTAGAATTGCTGGAAGGGACTGCTAAACGACTCTGAGGAGGTCCACCAGATTCTTCCTCTCTCCAGAAAGCACGGGAGGGGGCCTCTCCTCTCGCCCCCCATTGGGCCGAGTCTCCAGGAGCTTTGGAGCACCGTGTGTGGGGCGGGTATGGCCGGAGGAGCTACTGCAGGGGTGGGGGTGCTGGGGATGGGGGTCCCTCGGGCAGGCCCTCCCACACAGAGGCCAGGCTGTGGCGGGAGGGGCTGGCAGGAGGGGGTTCCCCTCCCGCTGCCCGGGAGAGGTGATGGACATGCAATTAACCTGCCTGCGGTTATGTTGGCAACTGAACTGGAACAGGAAGTTAGCGTTATAAACCAGGGCCTTTCAAGTTATGACAAACTCATCAAACAAATGAGCCCGTGAGTGGAGCTGTGCTCCCGGCCTCCCGGGGTCCTCTGGAGTCGGCAGATACAGTCCACTCCGGGCCGGGGGGCCTCTGATCCCCTCCAGCTCCTCCCTCCCCAGTAAGGGGTGGAGCCTGGGGCCGGTCCCAGTGCCCATATTGGCAGGCGCCTGCGCTGTCTCCGGGCCTCAGTTTCCCCATCTGCCTAGGGAGAGGCCCCCTCTGCAAGCGGCTCCCCACCCTCTGTCTCCCATAGTCTGACTCCCCCTCCTGAGTTCCAGGTGCCAGACTTGGCCTGGTGCCACTAACACCTGAGCAGGATCCCCGCCCACCCCTGCATGTGAGAGCAAGTCCTGGAACCCCGTTCCCCCCAGCGCTCGGCAGACACTGTGCATCCCCCTCGTCTTCCGTGGGCCCGAGCAGCTGGCACCTGAATGCTCAGGGCTCATGGTCACTGGGTCAGGGCTCTTTTAAGCTTCGAAATGGCCCTGATGCCACAGCAGAGACCACAGTCAGGGGAGGGGCGGCTGCCCCAGTCTAGGTCGATGTGGGCGGGGGTCTCGGGTCCACTCTCTCCGCTTCGGGGTGGGGAGCTGAGCCAGGGAGGCTCCCGCTCTGATGCTGGGGGGCAGGGTGAAGAGTGAGAACTCGGGGAGCAGACCCCCTTGGCCAGCACACTGCCTGCCACTGCCCCCGTGGCGGTGGCCGGTCCAGACCTGAGACCTGGGGCCACCTCTGCACTGAGGTCAGAAGAACCCAGACGGGTTCCCTCCTGAGGCGCGGGGCTCCAGGCTGGCCGCAGGGCCAAGGGTCCCCAAGCCGGCATCTCCCCGGTGGCTTCGGGTAGAGAGCCGACATCGTCTGCCCCTGGCGCCCACACGCAGGCCGCGGCGAGCGCGCCAGGTGGTCCCAGCCTGGCCCCAGAGCTGCTGCTCCCTGTGCCCCTCTGTGGGTCCGGGGCGTCCCTGCCACTGAGCGGGGACCCCGAGCCCAGGGGTATGGCAGAGTTTCTGTAACAAATGCAGTTTCCATCTGTGTGGGCTGAGTTATGTCTCCCCAAAAGATAGGTCTGAGTCCTAACCCCCAATACCTGAGAACGTGACCTTGTTTGGAAATGAGCATGTGGCAGGTGTGACTTGAGTTGAGGGAATTCATCTGCCTGTGGTTATGTCGGCGACAGGAATGGAACAGGAAGTCTGCGTCGCAAACCGGGGCCCTAATCTGACTGCCAGGGCCCTTATAAAGAGGGGACTGCACGCGCACATACAGAGGAGGCCGTGTGGCGGCGGAGGCAGAGGCGGGAGTGACGCAGCCGCCAGTCGAGGGACAGCAGGGTGGCTGGCAGCCACTAGATGGTGGAAAAGGGAGGAACAGACAGAGCCGCCCTCCAAGGCCCAAGAAGGGACCAACCCTGCTGACATCCTGAGGTTTTTAAGGCCATTTTATTTATTTGTTTGTTTGTTTGTTTTTAGAGAGAGAGACAGAGAAGGAGAGAAACATCAATTGGATACCCCTCGTACGAGTCCCAACCAGAGCCCAGTCCACTCCCAGGCATGTGCCCTGATGGGGATTCGAACCAGTGACCTTTCCTTTGCAGGAGGACGCCCAACCCATGGAGCCAGCCACGCTGGCCAGGGCCGACATCTTTTTCTTTAATTTATATATTTTTAAATATATTTTATTGATTATGCTATTACAGTTGTCCCGTTTCCCCCCTTTATCCCCCTCTGTCCTGTACCCCACCTCCTGCCTGCATTCTGCCTCCTCACCCCCGCCCTTAGTTCATGTCCATGGGTCGTACATATAAGTTCTTTGGCTTCTCCATTTCCCATACTGTTCTTAACCTCCCCCTGTCTGTCTTCTACCAACCAACTATGCTTCTTATTCCCTGTACCTTTTCCCCCGTTCTCCCCACTCCCCACTGATAACCCTCCCTGTGATCTCCATTTCTGTTCCTGTTCTAGTTGTTTGCTTAGTTTGTTTTTGGTTTTGGTTCTGTTTTTTTAGGTTTGGTTTTGATAGTTGTGAGTTTGTTGTCATTTTATTGTTCATATTTCTTGTCTTCTTTTTCTTAGATTAGTCCCTTTAACATTTCATATAACAAGGGTGATGATGAACTCCTTTAACCTGACCTTGTCTGGGAAGCACTTTACCTGCCCTTCCATTCTCAATGAAAGCTTTGCTGGATACAGTAATCTTGGATGTAGATCCTTGCCTTTCACGACTTTGAATACTGTTTTCCAGCCCCTTCTTGCCTGTTAGTTTTCTTTTCAGAAATCAGCTGACAGTCTTAGGGGAACCCCTTTGTAGGTAACTGTCTCCTTATCTCTTGGTGCTTGTAGGATTCTCTCCTTGTCTTTAATCTTGGGTAATGTAATCATGATGTGCCTCCTTGGGTCCAGCTTCTCTGGGACTCTCCGAGCTTCCTGGACTTGTATGTCTATTTCCTTTGCCAGATTGGGGAAGTTCTCCTTCATTATGTTTTCAAGAAAGTTTTCAATTTCTTGCTCTTCCTCTTCTCCTTCTGGCACCCCTATGACTTGGATGTTGAAACATTTAAAGTTGTCCCAGAGGTTCCTAAGCCTCTCCTCATATTTTTGAATTCTTGTTTCTTCATCTGTTCTGGTTAGATGTTTATTTCTTCCTTCTGCTCCAAACTATTGATTTGAGTCCTGGTTTCCTTCCCGTCACTGTTGGTTCCCTGTACACTTTCCTTTATTTCACTTTTCATAACCTTCACTTTTTCCTCTATTTGGCGACCATACTCAACCAATTCCGTGAGCACCCTGATTACCAGTGTTTTGAACTGTGCCTCTGATAGGTTGGCTATCTCTTCATCACTTAGTTGTATTTTTTCTGAAGCTTTGATCTGTTCTTTCATTTGATCCTTTTTTTTGTCTTCACATGCCTATTATGTAGTGAGGGGCAGAGCCTCGGGTGTTCACCAGGGTGGGGCAACCTGGGTAACTGCCTGGTGATGCTGTCTGTAGGGGAGGGGTCCAAGGGGGAACAATGCAGCTGGTTCAGCTCTCCCACAGCTTTCAGTCACTTCTCCCACTACCCACAAGCAAATTGGGCCCTTCTAGTGCTGACTCCCAGGTGGATGGGCTTGTGTACATTCTAGGACCCCGTGGGTCTCTAACAGACTCTCCTGTGAGGCTGGGAGTTCCTCCCGCTGCCTCAACCCCCACAGGTGTTTTCAGTCAGAGGTTGAGGCTGTATTTTCCTGCTGGAACCCTGAGTTGCTTGGCCTGTCTCGCTCCCCAGTTGTACCTCCCGATTTATCCGCACACAAATGTGGGACCGCCTGCTCCTCCAGCCACCGCCTTGCCATGAGTCCTCTCTGCCCGGCTGCCCATCTCCACCCTCCCACCAGCCTGGATGAATGTTTCTCCTGTAACTCCTTGGTTGTGGGACTTCCATGCAGTTTGATTCTGGCAGTTCTGATTGTTTTTTGTTTTTAAATTTGGTGTCGCCCTCCCTTTGGTTGTGTAAGGAGGCACAGTGTGTCTACCTGTGCCTCCATCTCGGTGGGAGGCCAGACCCACATCTTCCGTGTGGACTCCTGGCTTCCGGACCGCACGAAAACACATGCCCACTGTCCAGTTTGTGGTCATTTGTTACAGCGGCCATGGAGAAGTGCCACGCTCCCTTTCCGCCGCTTTCTCCTGTTCCCTTCCCATTCCGTCTTGGTGGACAGAGGGACTGGCCATGCAGGCAGCACGGAAAGTGACTGGCGCCCATTTGGAGCCAACCACGGGGGGAAGTCGGCCACAGGATTGCGCCCTGTGGCTGGGGGGCTGGCTTCCCGCCGAAGGAGAAGGGAGGCTCCGATACAGCACGGAGAGGAAGCAGGCCAGATGGAGCCTGCAGCGCTGGGCTGCCGCTGAGGGGTTGGGTAGCCGCACACACGCTTTTCCCACAGAGAGATAGAGGTGGGTGTGCGTGCGTGTGAGTGTGAGCGCGTGTGTGCTCCTTGGCCGTGTCTGCCACACGGGTCTGGAGACCACGAAGCCCCAGCAGCAGTGGGCACACTCGGCGCCCACTCCGTGGCCTCTCAAGTCCACTGAAGGGGACGAGGGCTTCTGGGGAAAAGGCTGGTTCCAGGGCTGGGGCCGCGGGTGAGCCCGGGATGTCTTGTGCCAGAAAGAAGGGTGCTTTCGACGACTGAAGAAGCTGACGAAAGGCAGCTAAGAGCTCCCAGGGGTCCCCGCTGGCCGAACCTGCAGCGGCCTGAGCGGCCACAGAGTCACGGATTGCCATCTTTACTTACGACGCAAGTCATTTGTGATCTAAACAGGTGAGCGACTGTGTGAATGGGAGAGAAAGCCGCCTCCTGAATGTGGAGGGAGCCGTGGGGTTGGAAGACTTCCGTCGGCAAACGGTGCGTGAATAACTGACTCGGGAAGAAGCAACAAGCAGGGCTCAAAGGTGCGGGGAGGGCTGGTGGGAACGGGGGTGTTTGCAGAGATGTGACCTCTCTCCCCCCTGAGTAATCGCCCGTTATTACTCGTTCACTAGTGAGTTCCAAACACTCGTTCGTTCCCTGTGCAGCGGAGAAGCCTGGCGGACGTGATCCGACGCAGGTGGAGCCCGTCCGTGCCCCGAGAATGGGGACAGACGAGCCGTCCCTCCTGAGCGGGGGCATGGAGGAGAACCCGACCTCCCCGCGGAGACATTCCTGCCAAAGCGCAGGGCGGAGCCTCATCGGGAGGGCACGTCCCACAGACCCACGCCGAGCGCTGGGTTCAAAGCACAGGTCAAAAACACCGCAGTCACACAGTACACAGAGAGAGACCCGTTGTTCAAAAGACACGGGTTTACCCATCTCGTTTTAAGTTACATTTTTAGGAAGTGACCCTCTTGCTTCTGGACCTTCTGGGTTGTCTTAGAAGCTGACAGTGATGTCCCCGGTCCCAGCTCAGGGCGCAGGGGGTCCTAGGGAAGGGGCTAGTGAGCCCAGCAGCCCCATAGCCGGTCAGCGGTGGGCCAGTTGCATGGTCCCGAGCCAGCCCCCAACTCTTGGGCCCCTGTGGGCCAGTCTGGTCTGCGGGACGAGCCCTGCCCGCCTGCCCGGCCTCCACACTGAGTTCGGAGGCGCAAACCCCACTGCCAGACCGAAGTGTGGGATGAGACTTTCTCCGGGGGACGGACCTCAGATCCGACTGAAGCGGGGTGAGGGGACCACAGCCAGTCCAGGTGAGCCCCCGGATTCTGGCCTAATGAAGACAGTGGGGCAGCAGCCCTGGTTTCAGGAAACAGACACTGTGTCTGCAAGTCACTCTCACATGGGTCAAAAGAAAAAAAAATGGAAAAGGAAACCAGCCACCACAAAAACAGAACAAGAAAACTTGTAAATTGTTAATACACGGGGAATCTGGGGGCGGTATATAGGAACTCTTTGTTCTAACAGCTTTTCTGTAATTGGGAATTATTCAAAACCTGAAAGTTGAGGGGGAAAAACCCACACACAGAACAGCAGCAAACCCACTCTGCTCAACGCAGGAAGAGATGGTGGTGGATGGGGAGGGGACGTCCCCAAACCACAGATCCGACCAAAACCCAGTGCCTCACACCTGGGAAGGACCTGAAGGCTCTGCTATAGCAGGGTACACCCTTGAACTTGGGGCGGGAGGCCTGGAGGCAGACTCCACGGGAGAAGCTGCATGGGCACACGTGAATGAAACCCACAGTGAGATACGGGCACACATCTGTCAGAAGGCCACCCCCTCCCCCCCAAAGAAGGCACAGAAGCAAACACTGGTAAGGAGGCAGAGAAACTGAGTCCCTCGGGTGTTGCTGGTGGGGTGCAAACCTGCCCGGCCTGCCCAGAGAAGAGTCTGGCAGTTTCTTGGACAACTGAGCCCACGGCCAGACTCCCTTGCACCCTGCCACCGTGTTCCTGGCCGCTCACCCAGAGTCGGGAAGAGTGTTCCCACAGAATCCTGGACACGGGCGAGGGTCAGCTCTCTGCCTCACAGCCAGAAGCAGGAAGCGACTCAGGGGGCCTTTGGGGTGAATGGTTGAGCAAACCCCGGCTGGTCCCTACTGCGTGCGCCACGGACACCAGTTGGCGGGGGAGAAACAGAACCGCCACGGACCCCACAGCCACCCGGGGCACCTCCGGGGGATTATGCTCAGGGCAAAAGCCAGTCCCCAACGTCACGGCCTGGGTGACCCCGCGTTTCTAACACTGGGTGAAGTGGCTGAATGAGAGAGGGGGTGGCCAGGGCCAGGAGGGGGGTGAGGGACGTGGTGGGGGCTGTACACAAGAAGGCAACCGGGGACATCCTGGTGCTGACAGAATGTTCCGAGTCCTGACTGTATTGCCATCCAAACCCTGGTTGGGCCACTGTGGAGCGGTTTTGCAAGCCGTTACCATGGGAGGGACAGGGGTAAAGGGTTCGTGGGATCTCTCTGGGTTTTTCCCGACAAAGACGTGTGAATCTGTAACTGTTTCAAAACAAAACATTCAGCCAAGAAAGTCCTCAGTGAGACACTTGAGATGTCTCTCCAAGCGAGGTTCCCTCGGGGACCTGCAAGGACGGAGTTACTACAGGGGCCTTTTACCCGAGATTCCTTCTGGCGCCCCACCCCCAGCCAAGGAGCCCAGTTTCCTGGTCCTGAAGCCGGATCTGTGCCCAGCGTCCTGGGGACTCTCCTGCACGTGGACGTGGGTCTCAGCACTGAGACTCTCACTCCCGATAGTTTCAGCCCTTGAGCAGAGTGACAAGAATGTGGACGTGCCCTTCGTGTGGTGGCGTGGGGAAAAATCGTGCCCACCAATTCTCTGACCCCGCCCATCAGAGAGAGGGCGGGTCTGTGTCTCCCACCCCAGGAACCAGGGCTGGTCTCGGGGAGGGGCTTGGCTCTTCCGGAAAAGCCCTCAGCTCCCTGGCTCTCCCGTCTGCCAGCCGGGGGTGGGGGCCTGGGCAGAGGTGCGAGTAGCCTGATCCCCTGAGGCCACCACGTGGAGAAGATGCCCAGGCCTTAAGGAGACAGCACAGTGGGTGTGAGGTCTCCACAGCCAGACAGGTCAGGGAAGGTGTTTCCAGAAGATTCTAGCTACCGTTCCCTTCAACTCACGCCCAGCTCCCTTTCCAGCCGACGTCTTAGGCACCCTGGGGCGAATGAAGATGAGCCCTGCCCTCTGCGCCCGGACCACACCCCTGACCCGCAGAATGTGTGGGTGCCTCGAGCGGTGGCTTCAGCCCCCGGAACGCAGAAGGCGCACCCCGCGGTGACGCCCGAGCTGAGGGCCCCGGGGTTCCCGCCACCCAGACCCCAGGAACTCCCCCAAGTCCTGTTTTCGGGGCTCCAGGGTGCAGCCGCTCCGGGAGCCGGTGGATGCCTCGTCAAGGCTTCGTGCTGACCCGAGGAGCCGTGGGCAGCCTCGGGGGCGACCCGCGCCCAGGAAGTGGGCAGAGGCTGTGGCTGCAGTACGCACTCGGAAACTCTGGGCACGTGCTGGACTATCCAAGCCACAGTGTGCCCCAGAGGACACTGCGGGGAGGGGAGGG
>PVIA01009681.1:0-58770 GCA_004024845.1 Tonatia bakeri
GGCCTTTAAGATTTTGCTTTCTAGCATATTTCATCAGTTTAGTAAAAAATCAAACAAACAAAAAACCTCCTTAAAACAAGTTTGAAATTTTGTTCTTATTTACTTCATGTAGTGCAGTAGGATTCCAAGAAGTCCACCCAGAACCACCCTGCAGATCCAGACCTGATGCTAGGTATGAGTGACAGCCCACTGTGCCCCACCTGCTCCCCAGTCTGCACTGGCTGAATTTGGATGAGTCTTTTCTTGGAACTGTGGGTCACCTTGCTTCAAGTAGCAGGCCATGACTTTATTTAAATTCTTCTTAGAAAAGAGACCATGACTTTGTTTAAATTGTTCTTAGAAAATCTTCCAGGTGGATAAATATTGAGATAAGCAGGAAAAAGGGGGAAAATGAGTTTCTACTTTTCATTAGAGCCTTTTCGTTGGATTGCTTGCAGAGAGACTAAACAAAATCTTTGCTGGTTAAATGAAAGACTCAGCTATCTTTAGCTCTGAAAGAGAAAGAACTTCTCCAGCTCAAATGGGCAACAAGGTGGTGACAGTTGTTTCAATCCTTGAATATGGAGTGGTGGAAATGGCCACCACAAGGCATCCATTGAGGTAACGCAGGCAATCCTGGATAAGCTGTCAGAGCCCAGGGGAGAAGGCCAGGGACTCCTGGAATGGGTTCACTCTGAGAGTGACGTTTTCCAAAGACCTGTGCCTTGGAAAGCATCATTGTTCTGGTGGTATCTGGTAAGTTATTGCTTTCCCTTTCTCATATATTCGTAGGTGACTAAGATTCTTTGTGGGGTTGCCTGAGGAAAAATTTCCCCCAGGGTGTGAAGTGGTTCTATAGGGATGGACATTCGTGACATTAGGCTCATCTGGAGATATGCATGCAAAGGGTGGTTTTCCCTAGAAGTTTGTTCAGACTCTACACATCTCAAAATTAACATGAGGAATTGTGCCTCCAAGGCGTCAACCCCACAACTGTCAGTCTCCAGTTAATACTAAGATGACCAAGATGAAGGTCCTCTGATACTTCTAAATTAATCTTTTGGACACATGATTAGAAAAAGACAGATAAATAAAAAGAAAAAGGAAAAAAATGCCAGCTCTAAATTTTGTGAAATGAATGGAAAACCTTTAATTGGCCTCTCACACCTTCAAAATGATTTATTTTTTAAAAAAGATTTTTATTTATTTATTCGTAGAGTGAGGGGAAGGGAGGAGAAAGAGAGGGACAGAAACCTCAGTGCAAGAGAGAGACATCAGTTGGTCTGACCGGAACTAAACCTCCCTCCCCTTCCCCACTCGCAACCCAGGCATGTGCCCTGACTGGGAATCGAACCAGCAAGCTTTTGCTTTGTGGGACAATGCCTAACCAACTGAGCCATACTGGTCAAGACCCAGAAGGAAGATTTAGATAAATGGATCAAACTATGATGTCATTTAGGTGTCAACCCAATTTTTTTGGTATTAAAAATGGCTGTTCTTATTTTAAAGGGGAAGTTTATTTGGAACCTGACTTGTCAAGACAAAATTTTTTCAATTCCTAGTGTATTGGCCTTAAAGACTTTGACAGGAATATATATATAATATGTGATAATTTTCAATCTCTGCATGGTATTAAAATTAATTTCAAGACAAGCAGTTGTAAGGATTGGGTATTCTAAAATTCTCAGAAAAATGGAAACTAACTAAAATACTTTTCAGGTTCACATAATCTAAGGTTAATCCTTAGTAGATAAAAGTTAGTTTAAGTTTGTTAGTTTAAATAGAACAGACATGTCTTTGAGTTATTAATATTAGATATATTACTTACATTTTACCTGGATTTTACAAAAATAAGTTCATATTAATAATTTACTTTGATTTCTATGAAATATATTTTTAGAGGTTATAAAATAAAAATGTCATGGAAAGCATTGTAAAATAAGTGATGAAAAACTCCTAGGGTATATTATATGGGTAAATAATGGTTGTAGATTAAACCAATAGCTGGGTCTATGGGAAACCCAAGATGGTGCCTTGGTTCTTCCCATCTCCCTGCCGTCATCACCGTACATGTAAGCTGAACTTAGATGAAGGAATTTATGAGCTGATGTTTTAAAAGGAGACATCTTACACTATTGACAGGGTTTGATAAAGCCACTTCAGGAAAATGCCAAATAAGTAATCGCTTCCTTTCACAGCGAGCTCCTGGGAGACAAGGACTTTAAAGATCATTGACTGCCCCCTGGAGCTTTGGGAAATTTCGATAGGACATCTCTCTAACCTTGTTGGAAGGGACTTTATCAGGGACCTAACCAAGAATGGATATCTATCCCTGTCTCCAACATTCACCCCCACCTACAATGTCATCAAAGATCCTGCTGGGACGAGAAGCTGCTGACATCAGGTAGGTGGCTAAGACATCAACAAGGCCTGTAAAGCTATGGATTGCTGTGGAACTCAAGAATCCATTTTGTTTGTCTTTACCTGTCTGCTAATGAAATTAGTTATAATAATAATTACATTTATCCTTTGGATTTTTCTATGTAGTTCAACTGTTTATGATTAATTATATAAAATAATTGTTAATATTCTCTTAATGGCTTAAATATGCTACACTCAATGCCAAATACAGAAAAATAAGACTGATGGTAAAATTTGGATCATGATAATTCAAAGGATAGAAATGATCCAGAATGGGTTTTTTCCCCTAGTGAATTCCAAAATATTTGGCTGCCTTCTGTTTACCTGTTCATCTCTTTTTGGGGAAAATTCAGCTTCAACAGATATCCCACGATTACTGCCCTATCCTCAATGGCTCACCGTTTTAACAAGTGATGTTGATACTCAGACTTCCTAGGAATGAGCCTTCCTAGTGCTGTGAGATCACACTAATCCGACCAAAAGGTTGATCATTAGTGCATCCTTCAAATTGATTTATGACCAAAAGGGGAATTGTGGACAAACTAAATTTAATTACGTACGTATGTATGGGAACCCCACATACAGGAGTCAAAAACTTATTGAGAACTTCCTATTCAACTCTTTCTATAACTCATTTCTGATGCATTTCATGATTGCAATACTTGGGCTAAGTAAACCAGAATTACTGGTACTTATTAATACTGAGGACTTGTTTTAAAGGTATGACCAATTTTTCCATTGCCACCCCCAACACTCTTCCAAAATTATCCAATCAAAGCCCAGATGCCATAATAATCTAACACTCCCCTTGGTTTCCCAGCTGTGTGTTCTCCTTTGTTACAATTAATAACAGAAGAAACTTTTTCAATTCCTGGTGTATTGGCCTTAAAGACTTTGACAGGACCAAAAGACCTATCAACTAATGGCAATAGATTAATTTTATTTTGGTCCTGATTTGAATAAATGAACACACAGAAAAACCCCAAATATTTCCTAAAACGAGAAATTTGAACACTGAATATTTGAGCAATAACTTTTGAAAAGGTGATAATGGCATTGTGGTCAGGTTTTTGTTTTTAAAGAATAGTTATTTTTTACAAGAACATGCTTAAACATCAATAGTGTGATGATGTGATGTCTGATACTTGCTTCCCTAGGGGAAGAATTAGAATTATGGACAATCAAGATAGTCAGAATGCAGCAATAGTTAAAGGTCATTATTGGGTAATGTAATTATGATGTGCTTGAATATGACTGAAAATTTCCAAAGACCTTCTTAAAAAAAATTCTTTCACGAGGGAGAAAAATCATAAGATCAAATGTGTGTCCACAGCAAGGTATCTCAAAAGAGTTACGCATTCCGCTTATGAGAGCCAGGGTTCTCTCTTTTCTTTCGCACACCTTAATCAATACCGTTTAGTAGGTTCAGGAGGCGTTCCTAAGTGTCTCGACAGATAAACGTCTGAATTAATAAAACTGTAAGTAGAACCCAGGCGGGCCGGAGCTACAGTTAATTGGCTACTCGGACATCCCACCGGCTGCTCCTTTCCTTCCGCACTCCTCTCTTCCCACCCCAGACTCTACGCACACACCCAAGATGGTGGGTCAGGACAGCGAAATGTCATTCTTCCTCCCTGAGCATGCGCAGGCTCTGGGGCTGCGCAGGCGCTATCCTGCTTCCCTCCCCGACCTTGGCGGACTGCGCCTGCGCTGTGGGGAGCAGCTCGGCTCCTGCTCGGCCTTGGGCTGGCCGCAGTCTCAGTCTGAGAGCGGCTGTAGAGGCTCGGTTGGTTAAGATGAGGCTTTTGCTACTGCTCCTGGTGGCGGCGTCGGCGTTGGTCCGGAGCGATGCCTCGGCCAACCTGGGCAGCGTGCCTAGCAAGAGATTAAAGATGCAGTACGCCACGGGGCCGCTGCTCAAGTTCCAGATTTGGTGAGTCAGTGCGCAGCGCCCCGGTTGCCCTGCCGCGCCTCCGCTCCGTGCCTCTCGGTACGCCAGGGCCCGGCTTCGCGGCCTAGCGGGACGGACCCTCCCCTGCCCGGAAGAACGGCTCCAGCAGGTTTCCGCAGTCCGCGTTCTCGGTCGCTTTCCAGGACTGCCAGGCTTCCCTCTTTTCCTCCACGCACATCTGCTCGCTTCTTTTTTGCTTCCTAGAATGGTGGGAATGGGTAAACGGAGGGCAGGAGAAGGTTAAATACTGAAAGGCGAGGACGTGGGGAAGCTTGTTAGTGCGGAGGACTGATCGGCGGTGTCACGCCATGGCTTCCCCTGCTACCTACGGAGCTGGGCGTGAGTTGGCGCAGCCTTGGTGGAGGAACTCCCAGTGTTTCCCAGTTCACTTTTTCTCTCCCCTTTCCGAGGGTTATGCCAGGCAGCCGAGTCACTGCCCCGCTAGGTGAGGGTTAATTCGGGTCATTGAAGGGGACCCGCGACTAATAGACACCTTTTTCTTCAGGAGCTGCCTGCCTGGTGACTGAGTGAGGGAGTAGGCTCCTGACAGCCCGGGGGCGTGGAGAGGGCTGGGGAGGCTGATTCTCAATTTGCAGTTTCCAAAGTGTGTTTGAAAAAGGAGTAAATTGCTCTTCTGCCAACCGTTCCCTCAGAGACAAGTGGATCGTCTCCCCCTTTCTCTCTACACCCACCTCCCGGGGGTTATCTGCCCTGGCGTCTCTTTCTACCTTTCAGATTTCCTCTTGTGCATTCAGAGAAATAGAAAAAGAAAATTTTATTAGTTTTCGACTTTGTACTTTAAGTGATTTTGTTGTTACCTAGTTAAGTATTAGAACAGTAGTGCATTGTAATAAGGTAAATGGGCTTGAGGAAGGTTGGAAAGACTCATTTAAAATAAATAAACATGATAAAATGGCAGAAATTAGAATTATGTATTGCAAAAGGTGACTTTTTTTTTAAAGAAAGGATGATCAGATTAGTAAATCATCAGAGTACTGATACTTTGGAATATTGGTGTTGGCCAGAATGCATTTAAAATCAGCTTTTTCAAACTTCATATATTAACGTAAGGGTACCAAAAGTTTAGGCTTTCTACTTACTAAAACTATCTTTTTGCTTAATCTTTAAAAACTAAGCAACTTTAAAAACAGTAAGAGACCTTAAGAGTCAGATAATAAGATGGTGAGACTTTATTTTTTGAGTGAAAACTAAAGAGCTTGAGATTTTTGTGATTAAAAAAGCTCTGTGTACTGTTTACTATGATATATACCTGATACATATCATCTTTCATATTATACTGCAAATGGGAGCTAGGGCTTGACCATTTTAATTTATTTTTTAATAAGCTGGCAGTCATATTAGTAACCTATAAATACTGTAGTATTCTTAAGGTTTAAATGTGATACTTTTGGATTCAAGTAGTTTAAAAAAGGCTGCAATTTCCACATTTTGTAATTTTTCTATTTTCTACCTTTGTATCTCTTGGCTTCACATGTAGTTTTCACAAAATACTCTTCTTTTATAGTTGCCTATATTGGAGTACTTGTCACAATAACATGTGTACCTTCCATTAAGGGTATTCATAACAAAGTATTTAAAATGTGTAAAACAAATGTAGGGAAGAG
This sequence comes from Tonatia bakeri, assembly GCA_004024845.1. NCBI lineage: Eukaryota > Metazoa > Chordata > Mammalia > Chiroptera > Phyllostomidae > Tonatia > Tonatia bakeri. The sequence goes on from PVIA01009681.1 coordinate 5,977, forward strand.
CATTTAGTCTTCCAAATTAAACTTTAAAAAAATCCTAAGTACTGTATTGCAGTTGAACTTTTAATGTTTAATTTTTCTTTTTCTTCCTCCTTCCTTCCCTCCCTCCCTTTCTCTCTCCCCCTTCCCTCTCTCTTCCCCCTTCTCCCTTCCCTTCCCCTCCTCTTCCCTTCCTCTTCTCTCTCTTCTCTCCCTCCCTCTCTCTCTCAACAACACACTTGTCCCAAAAGCCTAGTAAGAATTTTCTTTTTTAGTCACCCTGAGTGTGGTAGTGCGTACAGAAGTGCTTTAGTTTTCCTTTTTAAAAAGATTTTATTTATTTATTTTTAGAGAGAAGGGAAGGGAGGGAGGGAAACATCAATGTGTGGTTGCCTCTCATGCGCCCCCTACTGGGGACCTGGCCTGCAGCCCAGGCATGTGCCTTAGACTGGAAATAGAACCAGAAACCCTTTGCTTCACAGGCGGCCACTCAGTCCACTGAGCCACACCAGCCAGGGCTTTTCTTCTTTTTTTAATCTGCAGATAGAAATAACTTTATTAACAGCCCTACCGAATACAAGTAAATTTAGCTTGTTTGTTACCTTTTCCCTGTAGAGATTAATTTGTTTGCAGTAAGGTAAATACTGGGTTTCTGGTTTTGGTAGAAACTCTTGGACATTTATTTGCAAGATTGGGAATAGAGAGGAAACTGAGGATAAGTATGTGAAAGTTTTTTAAATTCTATTTGAAATCTGAGTGCTGTAAAATGCAGTTTTTCATTATCACTGTTTACAAAGATGGTACTATTTTCACTTTCTTTCAGTTGCTTTTGTCACTTATTTTATATTTCTTATGACTACTATAGCTTAATAGATCATCTGATATTGTGCCACTTTTGTAATTGCTAATAGAACAGACAAGTAACAACACACAAATGGAATTGAAGATGGAGGGATCAGGTGTGCAAAATAGCTTAAAACAAACTTGATTATTCTACGTTTGTGTAAAAATATTCATTCAGTACTTGCTTGTGCCAGGGACTAAAGATACTATGGTGAACAAGACAGATATGGCTCCTCATGAAGCTTACAGACATAGCACAGTGTTTCTTTACATACCTGAGTGTTAGGTTTATTATGTCAGTTGATTGAGCAGTCCAATTGGATAATTTTGAGGATGCTGATTTCATATTTGGGGAAAAAGTTTATCCTGCTTATTTGGGTGTTTAAACATTGAACATAAAAAGGAAGTTCTCTAATCAGAACTTCCATTCTCACATTTTCCTTTGTTGTTATTTTTATGTGTAAATGTATTCTGACAGTTACTGTTTGGCATGGTTTGTATGCGTGCTTTAATTTTCCCACATATGTGATTTAACATGTAATCAGACCTATGGTATTTAATTAGTTGTTGCAGTTTAAACTACTATTAATAGTTATTTGAACATGTGACAATTGATTTACTGAGAGTGGTAGATAAAATAAAGATTTAATGACATAAGCAGAATATAGCAGAGCTTTCCAATATTTGTTAATTTAAGAATCCACTGCTGTATTATTAGGACAACCAAATTACAAGTAGAGTTTTAAGACGTAAATGAAGCTATTTCTACTAAAAGGAAAGAGTTCATTTAAATGTATACCAGCTCAGCTTTTGTTTTTGTGGTATGGAGGCAAGAAAATAAAGACTGATTTGAATGTGAATTAATCAAGATAGTAAAATGCTGAATTGAAGAAAGCTGAGCAGTTGTGAGTTGTAGAGATCATGTTGGTTACTGTGGACTTAACAGTTGCGTGTTCAGCAGATATTTGAGCATCTGCTCTGTGCAGGCACTTTGGTGCTGGGAATTCAATTCAGTGCTGTCATAGATGTTACAGGCAAAGTGAAAAGCAGTCATTAATCTGTGGGCAACACATTTAAATTACAGGGGAAGTTATCTGGCATGAGAGAGGCTTAGGAGACCAGAGAAGGTTTCCATGAGGATATGAATTTTGAACTGATATTTGAAGGGTAAAATTTATTTAGATAGAGCTTTCAAGCAATGGGAATGACATGTTTAGTGGCCTCATAAGTGAGAGAGAACATGACTTCTTAAGAAGGCCAAAGTGGCATGGATCCTGGATGGTTTGGCAGGCCCTGTTAAGGAAAGATCAGCTAGGATCTCTATGGAAAAAGCTTTCCAGGAGCCAAAGAGTAAATGTGGGGAGAGCCTCTAGGGGAACTGTTGCAATTGCCTAGGAAAAAGGTGATGGATCTTGAAATAGAAAGGTGGTAGTAGCAGTAGAGAGTAAAGGGGATAGAGATCTTTAGGAGATAAACTTGGCAGTCCTTGATGATGGATTACATATTTGAGGAGGAGAGAAATGTCAAAGATGACTTCAGAATTCTGGAGCAATGCTGCACCATTCACTGGAATGATAAAGGAGACAGATTTTAGGGTTTTTGTGTGTGTGTGGTACAGGGGAGGGAAAGGGAGTAATCCTGATTTTTTAAGACTAAAAACACAGTAGCCAGGGGAAAATCCTACAAAATAATTTTCATTTCTCCCATATAGCTACAGTAACTGAAACTAAAAACTTAAATAACAGTTACTGTGTTTCACCAAACTTAAGATATGTAAAATACACCATTATTTTGTATACTACCCAGAAGAAAAAAATACTGCCATTTAAATTGTGACACACTAAAGATTATAAGCTAAATCCTTATTTTTTTAAAAGATGCTAAATAGAGGGACCATACTTGGAATCAATGAAAGAATGAGTAGTAAGTTGATCCGGATAGTAGAGTAATACAGTGTTAAGAGAGCACAAATAAAATGGTGGCTACTACAACTATCACAACATTAGATTTTTAAAGTTCTGTAATGGTTTTTTTTGTTTGTTTGTTTGTTTGTTTTTAAAGAGAGAGAGAGAAACATGAATGTGCGGTTGCTGGGGGACATGGCCTGCAACCTAGGCATGTGCCCTGAGTGGGAATCGAACCTGCGATGCCTGGTTCACAGCCCGCGATCAATCCACTGAGCTACACCAGCCAGGGCTAAAGTTCTGTAATGTTCACATGGAATTTTAATGCCATTTTGTTTTGTTTTACCATTTTAAACAAGTAACTGTAGCATGTAACTGAATACTATGTAATAGTTGTTTCTACTTAATAATGAACGAAGTACTTTAGTTCAAAGCTTTTAGATGTAGGTAATGTGTTTACAGGTTTTAATCTCTTACAAAAAATTGAAATTTGTTTATTTACAGTTTGCCATTACAGTAAGTGGTATAATTCAGATTGAATGTATCATTTAAAAATACCAGTATGACCTCATAAATTTTGAATTAGGATAGTTACTGGGAAATTGTGCATTTACTGGATAGCAGTTTGGAGTCCCAGGTTCTTACTTGATCTGCTTCTTATCTTTTGAATGACTTTCAGGAAAATAATTTCTTTAGCTTTCAACTTGTTCATCTGTAAAACAGGATGTTGGTTGCATTCCAATTACTTCTAGTATACAATTCTATTGTGTACTGGTAGGAAGCTTAAAGGAAAAAAGTGAAAGCATGCATTTGTGTTTCTGTTTTTGTCACTTAAGAGTTATTGGAGCTCTCTGGTTCCTCTACTAGTTACCTTCCCTGCTTTCCAAAAAGGAAGTCTTGTTTTTATGTGTATGAGGTCTGTCCAGAAGGTTTCAGCCATGTAATATGAAAAATAGAGATTTATTGAAGAAGATACAAGAAACATTGTACATAGGACAATGACACCTCGGTCCCCTTCAAAGTAGGCACCTTGGGGCCTCACACAGTTCTCCCAGTCACCATCAGCTGCCCTGTTGTACTTTCCTGAATCTCACTAAAGGTCTGAAATCTCTTCCCTTTCAAAGATGATTTTAGTTTTGGGAAGAGCCAGGGGTTGTAGGGCACCAAATCTAGGCTGTAGGGGGGCTGAGTCACCTGGTTGATTTAACGTTTGGCCAAAAAAGACTGCAGTAGCTGGGTTGCATGAGCAGGCGCGTTGTCTTGATGAAGCATCCAGACAGCAGTCACCCATAGCTGTGGCCTTCTGAATCATCCTTGTTTCCGTGGAGGACTGTTCAAGCTTAACACAAAATTTGGTGCAGGTTCTTTGCTCTGCTGGCTGTCATTTTGAATGTGACAGCCACCACAGTACCCGTGCTCACTCAATGGCGTCTACTGCCCCCACTGACTGGTGCAGTGAATGCATGTGCATTCCAGTCCTCTCTCTTTCACTGTCTGTTTTCCTGACAGACCTCGCATACCTTACATTGATTGGAGTGTGGCCTGGGATTGGTAAGGAAGAAGTCTCCCACATAGGTTTTATCAGGAACTGCTGATAAAATCAAGTCCTCATTTTTAGGCCCCTTTTTTTTCCATGCCACTTTCCCCCCCTCTTTTGTCCACTTTCTAGGAAATTATGAATTTGGTTTTTTACAGTAATATTTGAAAACCAGTTGTTTGCTGAGAGAGACAGACATACAGTAAAATATTCGGTTCTGAGTGTTCTGAAACAGGGCATAATAGAGGACTTTAAAAATCCAGAAGATAGAAAGATTGCCTATTCAGGGGAGTTGGGAGGCTTTGCAGAGGAGGAAATGAAATCTTGAAAGGTATGGGGAGCCTCAACCAGGAAATACAGGGAAGAGCTTTATAAGCTAAGGGGAGAATATATGCAAATGAAGCCTCACTCAGCATGCAGGAGGGAAAAGGACAGAAAATGAGGAGAGCTGGAGTCAAATAATCAGTTAAAAACAGCTAGCAAGAGTGTACATCCTGCCATTTATCAAGTGCTTATTACTGTAATTTATTATTTGTGTGGTCTTTAATGCTGTTATGAGAATTTAGTAAAATAAACCTTTGAAACTTTATTCTGATTTTCAGCTTTGAAAAACGCATACAGCTTTCTGGCCATGAAAAATAATACGTGTTTGTTGTATGTGTGCACTCCTGTTTGTAATTTTTTTAAAAAGCATTTATCAGTTTAGTTTATTATTAACTGTCTTAGTATCTTGTTCCTTGTGTGTTTTATAGAGCTCCTTGTTCAGAATTCATTGCTTAGAACATTTAGAGCTGGTGATGTACCAGACAAATGTCTATTCCTATTTCATCTACTAAAGAGAATGAAGAGAAATAAAGATGACTTTTAAAAATGCAGTTTTCAGTGATTAGTGAGCTATTGGGCTGATCATTGTTGTAGACAATTAGAAACTACAGTATTTACAAAACATCTTACTGATTTTTTTGGTACAGCACAGGGGAAATATTAGTTGAAGTTATTGGGATGTAAGTAGCAGAAATCTGTTTAAACTGGTTTGAACAACACATTTTAAAATTACCAAAGAATAGTTTTAGAACCCAAAGGCAGGGGTATAGCAGGGCCTCGAGACAGGATGAAAATAGAAAACTGGAAAGTCTGAGAAGAGTTCATTCACTTTTTCTGGTTCACATTTGTACTTTTCTCAGTAAAATGTACTTCATTTTTCTCTCTTCTCAGAAGATCGTCTTATTCCTTTTCTCAGTCCTTTTGAAAGATTATCAGAGCTCAGTACCCACAACAGCTCTGGTGTTGATTGTTCACCTGTGTGGGGATAATCATTTTTTTTAAATCCCAGTTCATCTGTAACATCAGCTAGGGCAAGAGATAAAAGGATCTAATTCTATGTATGGGTGAGAAGACAGTTGGGGGGTTGTGGCATTATAAATAAAAGGGGAAGGTAATTTTAAGAAATGGGAAAAACAAATTATAAGTATTTATTCTATAATGGCAAATGTCTGAGATTGCTCTTTTTTAAAAGAAATTTTGAGAGTATGGTTATTAAAGCTGGGGACAGTGAAACAAGAAAGGGCCTGGGATAGAAGGAGCAACGGGAGAGAGGCTAGGTGGGCTGCTCTGACTCTCTAGAAATGTTACAGGAAGGCAGTGAGCAGAAGCGGGGCTGCTGTAGGCTCACTGCAGTCAGGAAAGGAGGCCTTGAAGATAGTCTCTTGGGGTTAGCCTGGGTAAAGCTGTTGCTGCCCATTGTTCTCTTGGGGACCCTTAGGGTTTAGGAGAAAGAGAATTCCCTAGGGCTCTGGTCAGGTAGTTCATTGGTTAGAGCATCAACCTGATACACCGAAGTTGAGGGTTTGATTCCTGGTCAGGGCACATAATAAGAATCAACCAATGAATACATGAATAAGTGGAATATCAAATTGATATTTCTTTCTTTCTCCCTTTCCACCCCCTCTAAAAATCAATAAGTAGAAATTAAAAAAAAAAAAAAAGAAAATTCACTTGAAAAGGAGATTTAAGTGGGATGCCCCAAGGAGGACACACCCTGTTTAAATAAGAGCTTGTGAGACGTTGGGATTTGTGACAGGCCCAACTTTGATATAAGTAAGCCATTTGACTGTAATTAGGTGCAGGTGTATTATAGAAAAAGGGAAGAGCAGGTTGTTTGGCACAATGAATTAGACTGAAAACGTGATGCACTTTAAAAAGCACAGAATCTATTAAAATAGTTAGCATCGACAGAGGATATTTCTGTATTTCCTAAATTTCTTTTCTGTTCATTACACGTAGATCATCTAAGTTATATGCAAGTTCTTTTAGAAAAGTATTCTGTGAAAAATATTTTAAATTGAGTAGTTGCAACAGTTGACTATATAAATAAGATATTTCTGTATTACTAGAAGGAGATTTGCAAAGTGATTGGGACTTAAATTTAAGATTGCTTTTCAAGATTTAAATTTAGTTCTTAAGAAACTTTGATCCAGGGACAGAAAGAATGGGCAGCTGCTGCAACATATTTTTAGTGTGTTTAGGTACTTATTTGTTAGAGGTATACTAGAAGTCATAGTTTTACTCACTGACCCAGAAAGAATGGAATACCTTGAGAGAACTGGGTGTGGTGGTAGAAGTGGAATGATTATTGGCCCTTTACTGCCCACCTCGATGAAATACTACATGTTTTATTTTCTGTCAACAGTATTGATTGCTGTTTCAAAACAAAAAAATGGTTTCAAGAAAAACAATTATATAGGAAAAAAGTTCCTTGGTTTTTCTTTACAAGTCTGGAGGCAAATACAGAGAAGAAAGTTTACGTGTAAATAAACTTGTCTAAAAATATGTTTTTTGTGTGTCTCGTAAATGGCTTTCTTTTTCAGAAATAAGAGAGGTGCAGTTTTAAAGTGTTGGATTTCAGGGTTATGGGCTGATTGTATTTGAGTTTGGTGCAGAGATCTGAGACTACACTGGAGATGTGGGGCTAGAAGAACCGAGGATAGAATTAGGCTTCTGAGCACGGTAGCCAGAAAAGTGGGTGACTGGGAGGAGTCTGACCAGTAGTGTTTGTCTGCACATAGACACACCTCTAGCTAGAGCTCTTAGGGCTCTCCTGGGTGAAGGATTGGAACTGTTGGAACAAATGCGAGGGACTCCTTGGAACCCACGGGCTTAGATCTCCTTGATGGAGAATCTGTGTCCTCATCATGGAAGAACCACAGAGATCTCTGTGTCCAGGAGGCCAGCTGTATAGGCAATTGATTATGGCATTGTAGACAAAGAGAACTTAATTCCTGGACACGGGGAAGGCTAGGTCTTGCATTATCTAATTGTTCTATTGGGGTCTAATGGAAGGGGCCCAGGATATCATGTCATAAAGTCTGTGTTCTAGTCTCTCCCCTGACTAAGGTCACTCACCACTACGTACCCACTGCCTAATATAGACTTTGTTTGACACATAATAGGCAGTCACTAAATATCTGAGTCAATTAATAATTGATGCATGAATATATAACCATGGAAAAGTCACTTGATCTCTCTGAGCTTCATGTTTTTCTGTTCATCTATAAAAAAGGAAGTTTCAGCTCAATTAACTAGGTCTCTAGTTCTGAAAATACTGCACTGAAAGTTAGATACTATCATTTTAAATAGTCAGCTCCATTGTAAACACTAGAGCAAACTTGGGCATTGAAATCAGGAGGCATTTATTGATTTCAGGGTAGCTGGGTACATAGGTAATCTAGATTATTTTTATAATAGCATGATAAAGAATTTCTTATAGAAAAAGTAACTGTGGCAAAATACAAATACTTGATGAATCTAACAATGGCAATAATAGAATATTGGATAAGTTAAATGTTTAGTAAAGATAAGATATCTAGAGATTTATAAAGTATTTAGCCATAGAGATTTGTCTCCATTTGAAAAAAATTCATACTTTTTTTTAAAAAAAGATTTTATTTATTTTTGGAGAGAGGGGAAGGGAGGGAGAAAGGGAGAAAAACATCAGTGTGCAAGAGAAACATTGATGAATTGCCTCTCACACACCCCCAGCTGGGGACCTGGCCCACAACCCAGGCATGTGCACTGACTGGGGAAATGAACCAGCGAGCTTTCGGTTTGTGGGATGATGCTCAGCCCACTGAGCCACACCAGTCAGGGGCAAAAAAATTTCATACTTTTAGTGGATGAAATATTCTGTGAAATTTTTATTCTAAATGTAGAGAAAGTACGAAGGATTATAAAGAAAGACCGATGAATTTCTCACTTTTAAAAAAAAAATGAGTTTTCATAAATTGAGATGCTGATAGGTGGACTGTCTGACCCTGTCAGACATAAACTTCTGCTGTTCTCCGGTTGATGGTGATGATTGGTATGTTTTCCTTGATGACAGTGTAATTAAAAAAGCTGCTACCTCAGGTTTTACTCTACTATAACATAATTGCCGATCCTGCTTTCTCTGTACCAAGTGGTACTTTCATTGCTTTATATTGAGTATTTATGTGTTCCATAACTATGTGTTTCATATGCTTAAGTGCTATAGAAATTGTGTATATTTAAGGCAATGATTTGATATATGTATACACTGTATGTTGTGAAATGATTACTAAAAAGGTTAGTCATCCATCACCTCACATAATTCCCTTTGTTGTGGTGACAACATTTAATATCTATCCCCTTAGCTACTTTCAAGTATACAGTAGAGTATTGTTAATAATGTTCATCATGCTGTACATTTGACCCCCAGAATTTATTCATTTTAAAACTGGAAGTTTTCGTCATTTGACCAGTGTCTCCCCATTTTTCCTGTCCACAGCACCTGGCCACCACCAGTCTACTCTCTGTGTCTGTGAGTTCACCTTTTTTAGATTCCATGTAAGAGTGAGATCTTACAATAGTTGTATTTCTCCGACTTACTTCAGTTGGTATAATACAGTCAAGGTCCATCCATGTTATTCCAAATGGCAGGATTTCCCTTTTTTTGGCTGAAAAATATTTCATTGTTATACGTACCGTGTTTTCTTTATTCATTTATCTCTTGTAGATGAGGCATGGTTGTTTCCATGTCTTGGCTGTTGTAAGCAATGCTGTATTGAACGTGAGGTACAAATATTTCTTTTTTTGATTAAATTTATTGGGGTGACATTGGTTAATAAAATTATAGGTTTCAGGAATACCGTTCTACAATACATCATCTGTACATTGTAGGTGTGTTTACCACCCCAAGTCAAGTCTTCTTCCATTACCATTTATCTCCCCTTTACCGTCTTCTACCTCCCTCCACCCCTAAATCCCTCGGGCAGTCACCAAACTCTTGTCAGTGTCCATGAGTCTTTCTTTTTTTCCTTTTCTTAATCCCTTCACTCTTCTTACCCAGCCACCAACCCTCTCCTCTCTGACAGCTGTCAGTCTGTTCTGTGTATCGTGAGTCTGTCTGCTGCAATCATCACGCAGGTACAAATGTTTATTTGAGATAGTGATTTCATTTCTTTCAGATATATACCCACATGTGGAACATGCATATACCTACATGTGTAGATCAAATGGTAGTTCTATTTTTAATATTTTAAGGAACCTATGTACTGTTTTCCATAGTGGCTGTACCAGTTTATATTCCCACCAACGGTACACAAGGGTTTCCTTTTCTGTACATCCTCACCAAAGTTACCTTTTTTGATAATAGACATCCTGGCAGGTGGGAGGTGATATCTTGTGGTTTTGATTTGTGTTTCCCTCATAAATTAGTGATGTTGAACACATTTTCATGTAAATATAGGCCATTCATTCAGGTCCTTTGTCCAGTTTTTAAACATATTATTAATTTTTTGGTTATCGAATTGTATGATCCTATGTATTTTGGATATTAACTCCTTACCAGATAATTTGCAAATGCTGTTCTGTAGGTTGCCTTTACATTTTGTTGATTATTTCCTTTGCTGTGCAGGAGCTTTTTAGTTTGATGGAGTCCCACTGTTTTATTTTTTATTTTGATACCCTTTCCTATATTTTCTTTTAAGAATTTTATGGTTTTAGGTTTGCATCCAAGTCTTTGATCCATGTCGAGTTGATTTTTGTGTATGATGTAAGATAGTGGTCCAGTTTTATTCTTTGCATGTGGCTGTCTAGTTTTCCCAACATCATTTGTTGAAGAGACTATCCTTTCCCTATTCTATGTTCTTGGCTCCTTTGTGTTAAAAATTAATTGACCATATATACAGGGGTTTATTTCTGGGCCCTCTCTCCTGTGCCATTGATCTATTTGTCTATTTTTATGCAAATACCATACTTTTGATTACTATAGCTTTGTAATATAGTTTTGTTACAGAATCCCTTGAATTCTATTACTCTGGGTTCTCGCTGCCAATAAGAACTGTGGCCCTCAATGCCAGAATTTGGTAAAAAGGAAAGGAACTATTTATTCCAAAGTTATACAGGTTTAGAATAATGGCAGAATTCTGCTGTTCAATCTCACTTCCTTTAGAAACAAAGAAACACCCACAAACCCACAGTCCTGTGCCCCCTTGCCAAACCAGACCAGTTAGAGGTACTGTCTCAGGAAAAGAAATAGAAGTCTGTAGCTCAGCTGGGCAGGTTCCCATCTGTATTCTGGCCTCCTCCAGTGGTCTGTGCTCAACCAGGCTCCTGCTTTTAATCAAGAACCACATCCTCATGGTGGCCTGAGGAATCCTTCTGCATCCTGTCAAACCTCATGGCCAAGACCCTGGACTGCTGCTACAGAATGAGGCTTCTCCTTTCCCAGCCGCATGATCAGGAGCGAGCATGGCTGCTACATCCTGCTTTTCTGCTTCTGTCTAAGCTGTGTGGTCAAGAGAGGCCCCTCTGCTCTTTCAAGAGGCATGGTTAAGTGGCAGTATGGATTCCGCACCTGGGTTTAAATCCCTGCACAGCTCTTTCTCTGTAACCTCATTTCTGACTCCTCCCACACTGGGTTACATCTGCCAGCACTCTGGTTTCTTCTGCCTTTCTGGGCTGCCATTAGTCTGGCCGTGACCTAGGCTCCATGCTGCTCTCACCTGCACTGCAATCCCCCACAGCTACATAGCTTTGCAAGTTAGAGTCAGGGCCTATATCCCTTGCTCCAGCAGGCACAGCTTTTAACCTTACTAAAACATTGGCCAAGTTCTTTAGACATGCAAAGTAACTCTCAGTGATCCTGCTCCACTTCTCCCATCCTTCATCCTCCAATTGATAGCTGTGGGGATTTTCTCCACTTTGGGGGACTTCTATCTCAGCACCCCGTTACAGTTAGATATCAGGAACTATTGAGTTGGCCAAAAAGTTTGTTTGGGTTTTTTCTGTGAGATGACTCTGGTAGCGTTTAGTTGTCTTTAACTTCATTTGAAACAGTGGTTTTTGTTTTTGTTTTCATTTCAGGTTTTTAATTAAAGCTGTATATAAAATTACATGATTCCTGCATCTTCTCAGTTGTTTCTTCCTTGTATTTGCCCTTTTCTTTTCCTACTTGGGGAGATTTGGCTTTACATTCAAGGATCTTTTTACAGTCTTTGTCCAGTTTTAGGCTAGTGATGACCACCTTGCTGGAGTAAATGCCCACATGAGCAGTTGTACCATTAGCTTTCTGCCACTGCACTTGCTTGATGTAGATGACGTATTTCTTCATGTAAACCTGGACTACTTTGCCAATTTGCTACCCTTTGTAATGTCCTCGCACAACCTGAACTTCATCATCCTTTCGGATGGGCATGGATTGAACATTGTACGTGTGTCTCAGCTCTTTCGAAAGAGAATACAAATCTTCCTACGAATGTGGGAGGGTGCATTGAAGTGCCTTTTACGGTTCTTGCTCCAGTCAGAAGTCACAAAGGGATTGAACTTCATTTTGACCACTGGCACCTCAGTGATGGCTGCAGAAGGGAAGAGCATTCAAAACAGTTTTGTTAGATTGTAGTGTGACAGCTGTCACATCAGCATGTATTTGAGAAAACTTAATCAAAATCAGTAAATTTTTGTGCAGCCATTTTAATATTGAAGATGGAAGAAAGTAAGCAACATTTTTGGTATATTATGCTTTAGTATTTCAAGCGAGGTAAAAACACAACTGAAATGCAAAGAAAGATTTTGTTCAGTGTAAAGAGAAGGTACTCTGATCAAATGTGTCAAAAGTGGTTTGCGTAGTTTCCTGCTGGACATTTTTCAATGGATGATGCTCCACATTTGGGTAGACCAGTTGATGTTGAATACAATCACACTGAGACATTAATTGAGAACAGTCAGCATTATACTACTCAGAAGATAGCCGACATACTCAAAATATCCAAATCAATAAAGTTTTTGGTGAAAATGAAAAATGTGTCTCTTATTTTATGGAAAAATCATACGGACTTTTTTTTTTTTGGTCAACCCAATATGATTCCTCCAACTTTTTTTTTTTTTTTTAAGATTATTTTGGCTATTTGGGGATCTTTTTGTGGTTTCATAAAAATTTTAGGATTGTTATATTTCTGTGAAAAATGCCATTGAAATTTTGGTAGGGATTGTGTGAAACTGTAGATTGCTTTGAGTAGTATGGACAGTATTCTTCTTATTCATGAATGTGAGATACCTTTTATTTGCATCTTCTTCAATTGCTTTGATCAGTGTACTTTTTCCCCCTCATGCACTCTGATGGCATTTCCTCCTTTACTTTTTGGGGCAACATACATCACGTATGCGTAAGCTAGCTGTTCAGAGATTTTAATGAAAGTGATTGGGTGCTGTTGACTGAATTTCTGGAGTAATGGTGTGGATTTACTGTCATATTGCTGAAAATTATCTTTCCAATCTTTGTTTTCCTTTGCAAAGTAGCATCAGATTTTAGAGTTAGAAGGGATAGAGAAGGTCTTTAAGTTTCTCTTGTTGTGATTGAGCAAGTATGTTTGTCCAGTGAGGGCTGAGTGAGAATAAGAAGTAGAGTTTCATGTCTAATGCCTTGGTATTTTTTTAAGCTTCTAGTGCCCCAGTTTTGGAAGTCCCTATTTCATATGAGTAAGAGTTGTTTTCATTTCAGTGCTTATGTAACCATTGATCTTTTTAAAAGAGAAATTGATTTTTAAATTCTAAATACATTGACATTTATGAGTAGGGATTTGCCGTTGTCCGACGATAACCCAAATCAATAAAGTCTAATATTCTAATGGAAGGATTTACTTGAGGGTATGGTAACTCACAAATGTGAAACTTGTGGGGGAAAGCCTCCTTACAACCACCATCTAGCTCAGTCGTTATTAATTTGTGACTGTTCTTGAGAAACACTTGTAATCTTGGTAATTTTTAGGCTTTGTCTAACTGTTGAAGAAATCTAGGCATATTCTCAATTACTTACAGGAAGCATTTTTGTTTTTCTGCAGTGTTTCCTGAGGGTATAGGCGGGTGTTTGAGGAGTACATGCGGGTTATTAGCCAGCGGTACCCAGACATCCGCATTGAAGGAGAGAATTATCTCCCTCAACCAATATATAGGTAAGTAAACTTTAGTAACATAAAAGGAAAAGAATTTGACTTTACAAAATTTGTGAAGTAGTTTAATTAACTTTCCTTGGTTATGGTCATTTCTTTGCTGGTTGTAATAACATACAGAGACCACTGTTTATAAATAGCAAATACAGAAGAATTTTTCTGTAAAAAGGGAAATAGATTCATTTTCTAGATGACATTCCTTCAAAAGATGTGGGTTTTTTTTCTGTACTTGCTATTGTGGCGATTGACTATGAACTCCAAAATTTTTATAGTCAATGGTATAAAATTCTGTACTATTAGTAGTATTTTTTAAAGACCAATGCCATGTACTATTGTATATAATCCTATAGGTTAATTTTTAATTGATTTAATATATTTAAAATATTTTTATTTTAAAACTGTACAAGAAACTAGTTACTATATTTTTCACTAGTTATAATTAGTAACTTAGATTTGGTGTCTAGAAAATGTCTATACACATATACTTGAGTTATGACATTTTAAAGTAAATGAGAAATTATGGCTTCTGATGAATTTTTCTCTTCTTTTGATAGACACATAGCATCTTTCCTGTCAATCTTCAAACTAGTATTAATAGGCCTAATAATTGTTGGCAAGGATCCTTTTGCTTTCTTTGGCATGCAAGCTCCTAGCATCTGGCAGTGGGGCCAAGAAAATAAGGTATGTAACTTAATAGCTTTGGCAGCTCTTGTTTTTAGGTTGTCAATGAACGCATTTTAATGACTTTTTTTAAAGTACTTGTTGCTGGTTCACCTGATTACATACTCCCCCCCCCCCACCAACTTAAACCACTTTTTATCTCTGGGCAAGGCACTTAACCTCCTTTGGCCTTAGTTTTCATATTTCTTTAAGAATGATTAGGTTTTACTTTTTATTATTTGAAGGATGGGAACATGTTACTTTAATAGAGCCTGGGCACAATGTAATTTAATACGTGATTTTGATGATATATTGTGATTAGACCTGATCATATCTGGCAAAAACAATATATACATTATGTAGGTCTTTTATACCAACGGATATAGATATTGATGGGTTTACTCATGTTAAGAAACAGGATTTGAATTGTTCTTATCAAAACATACATACATATTCTGTTTATATTATTTGTCCTTTGACCTTATTCATGGTAAATCTGTTGAGCAAATGACCTCAATCACTACATACATAAAAGTCTTGTGCTATTTTTTTTTTTTTGGTAGGGTCTTGCAATAGCATACATTTTTTCTAGATCTTTTTTTCATCTGTTTTATTTAAAATCATCTTTTTTGGAGGGTCTTCCTTTCTGCTGTAAGAGATGGGACTAATTTTTATTTCTCTCTTGATGAGATGATTTCCTTCTAAGAAACATTATCTTTTGAAGTCCTATGTGGCCTTGTCCTTCTGGGCTGAGACTACCTTTAGCTGACTCCTACATAGCTGTACTATTTCTTAGGGAAGTACTTGTTTCTCGTAACAGGCAAGGCCTCTTGAGATAAACATCCTCAAGTGGTACTATCTCTAATTGAAATGTATCTCTACCCTGTTATTAACGAAACTTGATTTGTGTAGGATTAAGAATTGGAAGTTAAGTACTTATTGGTAAGTTTTTTATATTTATTGACTTCAAAATATCTTTGATGCATTTTACTTCCATAGATTCATAAAATTGTTGATCTACTGGGGAAGATGAATGAACTTGAAAATGTAGTTTACAAGACGCTCACTTGTATACTGTTTCCCTGAAAGTAGACTTTTATTCCAAAATGCTAGGGTAACCTCTGTGCAATCAAAGCCCACCTAGCTCAAGTGGAATGTTGGCAGGGAAAGCCCTTTCTCATCAGCTTTGGGCATTTTGATTTATTTTTCTTAAACATAGTTTTGTGAGTTGACATCCTTACTACATCCTACTTTTAGTCAGGTGATTTTGTTAAAATTTCCCTGTCCATCAGGGATTTTCTAGTTTTTTGGGTGGGGGCGGGGGTATAGATTTGTCTTCAAAGGTGAATGAATGTACTTTAATATGCCCGTGCTTCCTAACCTACTTTTTTCCTTAGTTTGTCTTTTGGGTTCCTGGGCCCAGTTTGTGTGTATGTGTGTGTATAGGAGGGTTCCCACTCACCTCACCAACAATTACTGGACATCAACAGGGTGTCTGAGAATTCAGCTCAATTCTTACGCTTATCTAACTGGAGATAACATCAGCTTCCACCTGTTTTAAGAATTCAGTCCTACAAGACACCCACCCACCACCACCACCACCACCACCACCACCACCACCACCACCACCACACACGCACGCACGCACGCACGCACGCACGCACGCACACAAAATTCAGATACCAGTTGGAAGCCCAAGCTGTTACCTGTGCTTCTGATCAACTGGCTGCAGACTGGAGGTTTCTATAGCTGCCTCCTTGGGTTTGGTTAATTTGCTAGAGTGGCTCACAGAAGAACTCCAAAGAAATATTTTACTTACTAGATTACTAGTTTGTTATAAAAGAATATAACTCACAAACAGCCAGATGGAAGAGATACATAGGGCAAGGTATGTGGGAAGGGAGCTTCTACGCCCTCTCCAAGTGTACCATTCTCCTTGTATCTTTATAGAAAGGTTCACCAACCTGGAAGCTCTTCAGTCCCAGTCCTTTTGGGATTTCTGTGGAGATTTCATTACATAAGCATGATTGATTAAATCACTGGCAACTAATTTGACCTCTAGCTCCTCTTCCCTTGCTTGAAACTGAAAGTGACCACCACTCTAATCACATGGCTGGCTCTCCTGGCAACCAGCCTGCATCATTAGGTATGATTCAGAAATCATGTCATTAACAAAAGAAAAGACACTTTATCCATCACCATGACTTAGGAAATTCCAAGGATTTTAGGTCCTCTGCCAGAAACTGGAAGGAAGACCAAATGCATATTTCACGGTTTGGCTTAAAATGACTTGTGTGGAACATGAACAGATTGTATTGAATACATGGAGTTGCTGATTGTTGCATCAGTAGTCTCTTGTGAATTCATTCATTATTTTATAAAAATAGTAAAATGAACCCTTCTTATTCTGGCATTCTTTCATTAAACTTACTAAGACTATTAAGAAATCTCTAGAAATTCTATTTCTACATCATGAATATCATGGAAGTTCTTCAGTGTGTATAGAGCTGTGAATTAATGTTGCATTTTTCTTTTTCTGTGTATGTTACTGAATATACAAAGCAGCAGTAATAGTTTGTATAGAAACTTTTAAAGTAGAATTAAGAAGCAATTATCAAATAAAATGAGGCTATTTAAAGGTTACTGTGTCTCAAGTAGTCATGTTGTTTTGATTTCAAGATTACTTTGCCTATATACTTAATTATATTTTCTTTTAGGTCTATGCATGTATGATGGTTTTCTTCTTAAGCAACATGATTGAGAACCAGTGTATGTCAACAGGTGCATTTGAGATAACTTTGAATGGTGGGTTCTGAATAGTTTGTATTCTGTGATAAATTTTAAGTGATTTATAATGACCATCAGGCTTTTCTGTTTTTATAATATACTAAGTTATCTCTCTGTATGGTCTTCATCTATTCTCATGGCTTTAGAAAACATCTGTATCATGACCCCCACATGTATAGTTCTAGAGAGCTCTAGGTCTGTCTTCTAGACACTATACCCAGAAATCTCATACCGCCTAACTCCAACTCCCTAACTGTTGATTATTTCTGCTTCCTGTATTCTCCAATTTGTGCCTTACCTGGCATTTCTCATTTATTTAATGGCACCATTACCATTCTCCCCAGTTGTCCATGTTAGAAACCTAGGGTGACAACACTTTCTCCCTTACTCTTTGGATTACCAAGTCTTCTCAGTTCCACCTTTTATGCTTTTCAAAAATCTACTCTTTATTTTTCATTGGCACCACCCTACTCTAAGCTATAATTATCTTGTTACCTTTTAATACATTTTTTAAACCAGAGGTTGGCAAATATGGTTGGTCTATGAGGTAACAATATTTTTTACATTTTTAATTGTTAAAAAAATCAATTTTTTGTGATACACAAAAATTATATATGAAATTCAAATTTTAGTGTTTATGCTTAAAGCTTTGAGTTTCATCAGTGAAAAAATGTTGGCAATTTAAATTTATTTCTGTAGTTGTATAAGTATCTATATTGATATTTTGCCTCTTCCTCATAAAGCCTAAAATATTTACTCTCTGGCTTCTTACAAAAAAAATTAGCTGACACATGCTCCAAACAGAGTAATTTTTTAAAAATACACATTTCAGCCCTGGCCAGTGTGGCACTCTGCTGGTTGGACCATTCTCCTGAAATCCGAAGGGTCATGGGTTTGATTCCTGGTCAAAACACATGCCTAGGTTGTGGGTTTGGTCCCCACTGGAGGCACTTACAGGAGGCAGCGGATTGAAGTTTCTTTTCCTCACATTGGTGTTTCTCCCCACCCCTTCTGCTCTCTCTAAAATCAATAGGTATGTCCTTAGGTGAGGATAAGAGAAAGAAAAATATGTAAAATGCACATTTCATCTTATTGCTTCACTGCCTTAAATTTATTAAATGTGTTCACTTCGTTCTCAAAGACCAGCACATTTAACATGGCCAAAAGGCCCCCTGTATGACGTAGCCTAGAGATCAGCAAACCCTGGCCTGAGGCCCATGTCCCATGCTGCCTGTTTTGTAAATAAAGTTTTATTGGAGCACAGTCATGCCCCTTCACTTATGTATTGCATGTTGCTATTTTCAGGCTACCATGAGAGTTGAGTAGCTGTGACAGATTGTATATCTGTTCATAATGAAATGCTTACTACTGTCTATCCTTTTAACAGTTTGCTGACCCCTGATCTAGTCCCTGCCTACTTCCCCAGCCTCCCTCATACCAGTCTTCTATATTTCGGCTATCTCTAACTTTTAATTATATAATCTCACTTTTATATTTAAATTTTTAAATATATTTTATTGATTTTCTTTTTTAGATGGAGGGACAGGGTAGGGGGAGAGAGAGAGGAATATCAATTTGTGGTTCACTTATTTATGCATTCATTATTTGATTCTTATATGTGCCCTGACCAGGGATCAAACCCACAACCTTGGCATACTGGGGCAATACTCTAACCAACTGAGCTATCTGGCCAGAGCTAATCTCTCACTTTTAATAATAGTAAGTGCAACGATGCCTTTCCAGCTTCTCATATCTCCCTCTCATAGTATCTTCTAGTTTTAATTCTTATACACAGTTGTGATTTTGTAGCTATTTGTGTAGTTCTTTTTGTATTCCCCTACTTGAATGTAAACTCCATAAGAGCAAGAAGGTTAATTCTTTTGCTCACTTTCATATTCATAGCTGTGTAGATAGACAATAAATATTTGTGGAAAGAATGGTCATTACAGAATCATCTTTAATTGGGGGTGCTGGTACCATTTATTTTTATAGATGTACCTGTGTGGTCTAAGCTGGAATCTGGTCACCTTCCATCCATGCAACAGCTTGTTCAAATTCTTGACAATGAAATGAAGCTCAACGTGCATATGGACTCAATTCCACATCATCGCTCATAGCCACACCATCAGCACTGAAAACTCTTTTGTAAGTAGTTTAACAGTATAAGAACTATGTATAGATATTAGTTAATTTTCATCACAAATCAGCAAGGTACTAGATATTGCATAAATTACCACTTAAGTTTCCATCTTGGGATTTAACAGATGGATGTTTTCTTCATTAAAGTTTAGAAGAGATCAAGGGAGTTTGGGACTGCCAAAATAAAGTTGTACTGCTATCTTCAAGGCTTAATAACTGGGCTTGTAACATCATTTTTAACTACAAACTTCTAATGGCCAGAACTGATATATTATAATACTAGGATGTTTTTATATATATGTATATATATACCCCCATATTTTTGGACTATGAGACACACCCCTGCCAAATTTGGGAGGAATAATGGCTGTTAATGCTGCTGTTGAGTTCTGTTTACATTTACATTGGTAAAATATGTTATTAAATATTTTACCACATTTTTTGCTTCAAAAATTTTTTCCATATTTCCTCTGAAACCTAGGTGCATCTTATGGTCCTAAAAATGTGTGTGTGTGTATTCTCTTCTTACCTTCAAATAACTAGTTCCTAAGGGTATGCAAATTCTTTTAACATGCTCAAGATAGATAATTTTTAAGCCAATAAAATGAACACAGAGAGATAAATGTTAACTTTTGCTAAGCAGAGATATTCTCAGGTCCTCTCTGATCAAGAATTGATTTTACAGGAGTGAAGTCTGAAATAAAATATTCTTTTTTCTGTGTCTTTCAGACATTAAGGGATTTTTGCAAGAGCAGCGTGACTGACATTATGAAGGCCTGTACTGAAGACAGCAAACTGTTAGTACAGACCAGATACTTTCTTGCAGGCTCGTTGTACCTCTTGGAAAACCTCAATGCAAGACAGTTTTCAGTGCTGGCACATTTTGGAATTCTGCACATTCATGGAGTGCAATAATACTGTGTAGTTATTTTTTCTCCCCCAAATCCACTCAGTTAATAGTTTTTTAAAAATGTAAACATTATTTCTTGTACCTTTTTTCCTTAGTCATATTTGAAAATGTAGCAAAATGAGTTAGAATTTGTTTTTTCCCCCCAAGATGTCTGTTAAATTTGTTGTGATTTTATATGAATTTTCCTTTTTTATAGTTTAGAATTGATCTTTTTGGGAATATAGTTAAGTTCTCAAATACTTTATAAGAGTTTATCAGACATCTCTCATTTGGTCATGTCCAATTTATATAGGTTTCAAAATACTGCAGATTGTGAACAGTGCGCTATACAAGATTATGGGGGCGGGGGGCAGAAATCCTATATGCAGAGTACTCTACCAATTTGTGTGTATGCGTGTGCGCGGGTGTGTGTGACTACCAGAGAACTACTAAAAGACCAACTACTTTTTAAATCCTGTTATAGTTCAAGTGTCTTGCCTTGACCAATCTAATGAGTTAATTAACTGGGCCTTTATACTTAACTCAATAAAAAACTAAGTGAATATAAATTAAATAAAAACTTTGAATTTATTGCCCAGCGTACCTGTTAACATTATATTTAACAGTCATCTACTTAAATTTTTGTTTTGACTTACAGATAATTTCATAAGGGACACACTTTAGATTCACACACAATAATAGGTAATTTACCATTGACGCTCATCTCACTAAAGAAAATGTAGTTGAATTTCTTTACAACAGTAATGTTAGATGAATGGAGATCACTTGTCTAATTTAACTCAACTAGTGTATCAGAATATTATTGTATTTGAGTAACAGAATTGGAAAAAATGTTACTGAATTTATTATCTTTTCAGAGTTCTAAAAAGACTGTGAGAGTAATTTAGCAGAAATAGGACCATCAAGTAGAAAAATAGTCATATAACAACAGTCATCACATACTTTGGCCTCCATATAGGAATAGAAGTGGTAGGTCCAAATTTGTTAGTGGAAGTAAAGGGATTTGTGGAAGAATTATGAGATAATTCAACATTGGGTCCACCAAACACTTAGCACAACCATATACTTTCTCCTTGAGTATTTGTTAAATGCATGGAATATACTGTAATCTCTGGCTGACAAGAAGTTAGTCTGCAGAAAATTGATTAAAATGGCTTATCTTTTAAATTAAGACTGAAGTGCTGTTAACCTAAGTTCGTATAGTGGCAAGAGTGAATACAAACAATTTAAGCTGGGAAGTTACTTACAGGTTACTATTATTCAGGTGTAATAACATTTTGTTATCTTTGACTTAGGGCTAAAACCTTGTTAACTTGATTTGTACCAGCTCAAACTTGTTAACTTCTGTAAGTTGAACATACCGCTGAGTGTGTCTACGGTCTTCTTCAGCTGATGGACATTCCACTAGTGACAGTTAACCTTTCAGCATTTAGACCTTTTGTCCTCAAGCCTTGGCTCTTCCCGTGTACCTGTCAAGTCAACCATGAAGAACCTAAAATTTGACTTTAACTTTTTCCATGTTTGCCTTGGGTGAATAAATTGTCTTTTGGAGAATAGCTTTAGGTAGCTTAGACTCTGATAAAACTCAGCTGTTTTGTTGATACCTATCTCAATATTGTTGTTTCATCTTTGGCCATATTTAAATCTAGGATTTAATGGAGTTTAGTGAAAAATTAGTGGGAAGCATGAATATAAAAAGGAGAATTTAAGAGAAAAGGGAAAGCTTAAATGAAGCTATTTAGAATATAGTTTTATTCCTAACATTTCAGAATTTATTAGTTGCTTACAACTTTGTATGTCTATGTAGTTTATAAATGTCTGTGTACTATATTAATTAGAAGACCATAGACTATGACAGCAGGTTGGCTAGTATTATTGAGGTTTTTACCACAGTTGCTATTGTGGAAGAATTATTTGTTAGATTAATAAAAAAATGTTGGCAAACCATGGCTTTATACCTCAGTATCAAGACGTGCAGGACAAATATGCTTTCAGAATATAAATGCATTATTTACTTACGGTACTTACATTAACAACAGCAGTTGATCAGCCTTTACCACTATCAATATATAACAGCATCCCAATGATGACTCTTATTTTGAATGTTTTTAGTTTGGGACTTTGTTGGCATTAATCATTGTCATACTTTTAAATAATTCAGATTTTAAAAATAGCCTACAGAGTTTTTAAGCATGATTTGATATTTAATAATGAAGCTTTTTAAAAATTTTTTTGAGAGAAATGTGAGGAATTGTAAAGTTTGGGGCTTACCTCTCTAGCATTGTGAAAATAAACTTTTATTAAGCTCATGTGAAAGGAACCCCTCTGCTGTGGAATTAAATCTATGCTAGAGCACTTTATACTTTAACTGTATATGGAAAACATTACTTTGTAACAGCTTGTGTCCTCAGTATTTACTTTATAGTGGCTTCTTAAACCAGTGCTAACCCAAAGTCTATCTCTTAAGTCTTACCACTCTTGGACCTTCAACTGCTTCTCCAGTCTACAGTCCACTTGTGTTTCAATGTTGCTGAGCTGTCATCAGCTCTGAGATGGCTCTGTGCTGGGGATGAGACAGAGAGGAACAGTTTACAACATTGTTCATCTTTATCCCCAAGCTCCACAATTCCTGAGAAAGTCGTACTATGATCTCTAAATCTGGAGAGAAATAAAAGAAGGGCATTTTCCTCTTGATTGGCATAGACAGTTAAGAGAGAGCAAAGTTCAGGTATTTTTTTAAAAATCAGCCGAGCCTTTTTCTTCACAGTCCCTGGCTCCTTTTCCCTAGAAGCACATAGAACTAGACCTCTCTGAACAGGCCCCTGAAGAAAAATACAAGCTGGTCTCACCTACTGTGGGATGAGTGTAAGTCACCCACTCTCAGTCAGGACTTAAGAATGTCTTCTGTTGCCTAAGCTAAACATGAACAAAATAAAAAGAAACAATGTGATAACTCTAAACATACTACAGCAAGCAGTGGTTTTAAAACTCGAGTGTGCCTAAGAAAGAGTGTGCCTAAGAACATTGGTACAATTCCCTGGATCCCATCCTTAGAGATGCTGATTCACTTGGTCTGAAATGGGTCCTGGTAATTTGCCTTTTAACCAGTCTTCATAATGCCGAAGCCCTTAGTCTGTGGTTCACACTGAGGAGAACTGTACCACAGAACAGAGTGCAAGACTTGGGACTCAACCTGGAAGAAAATGGAGCTCATGAAACAAAATTTTGCACAATTTGCTTCATGTTTATAGAACGACAGAATGACTTAATAAGAATAAGAATTCAGTAAAATAGGAACTCAAAAGAGAAGTAATGAGATGAGAGGAAGATTATGTCATTTCTTAAAGATTTTATTTATTTATTTATATTTATTTTGCAGGGAAGGGAAGGAGAAAGAAAGGGAGAGAAACATCAATGTGTGGTTGCCTCTCACACGCCCTGTACTGGGGACCTGGCCCACAACCCAGGCATGTGCTCTGACTGGGAATCGAACTGGTGATGTTCGCAGGCTGGCACTCAGTCCACTGAACCACACCAAGCAGGGTGGAAGATTATGTATTTTTTAAATGTTTTTTCTATTTTTCAGTTACTGTTGTCATTCAATATTACTTAGTTTCAGGTAAGATTTTGTTTCTGAGGAAAAAGGTTAGGACTTAATTTAATAATGCAACATTTTTGAAAATCTTTGTTGGGTTGGTATTTTAAATCTTTTTCAAAAGATGTTTTAAGAGGAAATGTTAAATCTTTGAGTGTAAAATAACTTGTTTGAATTGCTAGTTTTTCTCAGAGTAAAGCAGGCAATGTGATGCTTACATTTTTTAGTGACAACTGCCTGTTATATTCACATAAAACAAATATTTAATTTTTATAGTTTTACATAAAGAAATTACATAGTTCTTATTTTATTCTACTAATCATAATAGTGCTCTTTAAATTACTAGGAAAACCCAGACTGAGCTTAATTAAGCCCTGCCCTGCAATAAAGGATTTATTGATTCATGTCACTAAAAAAAATCCAATGTAGACTTGACCTCTGGGATTCAAATATGATTATCAAAACTTTTCATCTAAGTTGGCCTCGTTTCCCTATGAGCCTGCATCGTAATTGGGGAGAAGGTTGCGTAGGACTATTTAGGGTAGGGGAGAAATAAGAAATCAAGTCCCATTTAATGTATTCTGGTGCAGCTTGGGTCACATTTCTATCTTTGGACTCTATTTCTCATTTGGTAGCCATTCAGATAATTTTGTCATCTATTAACTCCTCTGTTTACTCCATCTCCTTAATCATAATTGCTTAATATAAGTTTTGTGGTTATAAGTTGCTCAGATGAATTTCTTTGCTATTTGGGAATTATCTGGAATAGGTAGAGCTACATTGGGTTGCTTGACTTCGTTAATATAGAACGAAGTTGGTTGGCAGGTTGCTACCAGCATTCCCTTGGGCCACTGACTCTACTCATTTAGTTTGTGTACTAGCAACTCCTATTAGAAAAAAACAGCAATTGTTGCTCCTTTGTTTATTGTTACTCTTGAGTTGCTAAGAGCAGGTCTGTTTGCAGGGAAATGTATTGATGGCATATTTCTCCTAAACATTAAAAAATGCATGTATTAGAAAATGCTGCTAGATTTCATTTTTTAATAGCCTGTGGGATCTGGAGATGACACACTATTTTTATGGTATTAAAGTACAGATTTTTTTTTATGTACTGCACAGCTGCGGCGCAGTCCATTTCTCTGTCAGGAAGGACATTGGTGTTGAGGGGAATGTAACTGCCATCCTTTCAAGTGCTTTGATGGAACCTCAGATGTTTGACCTCTGGCCAGGTGTCTGGGATGTCATATGATTGGAGGGATCATTGTATTCTTGGGAGCTGCAGCTTTCTTATGAGATTGCTGTGGCTGAACCAAGAAAGTCATACACAGGTTTTGACAGAAATTGTGATTCTGTTACTGGACCGATTCCAAGCTAGGAGCTGGACTTGCCCTAGCAGAGTTGGGAGCTTTTGTGTGTCAGGGTCTTGACTTGTGCAGGAAAGATTTCAAGAAAGAGTCAAACTGAGAACAAAAGCAAGTTTTATTCAGGTAGAGACAAAGGCCAGGATGCAGGCCAACTTAAAGTGAATTGTGCATGCTCTCAGTTTTGGGGATTTTTTTTTAAGATTTTATTTATTTATTTTTAGAGAGGGAAGGGAGGGAGAAAGAGAGAGAGAGAGAAACATCAATATGTGGTTGCTGGGGGACATCGCCTGCAACCCAGGCATGTGCCCTGACTGGGAATCGAACCTGCGATGCGTGGTTCGCAGCCCGCGCTCAATCCACTAAGCTACACCCGCCAGGGCAGTTTTGGGGATTTTATGTGTTCCCAGTTTTTGAATTTTCTGGTGCCAAATCTGATCCCGCCTCTGGTTGGGAGGGCACGTTTTTCCTAATGTGGCCTCTGCCAAGTGTCACATCTTTTGCCCCCCTCATCACCCCTTCTCCTTGTGGTGGTGGTAGGATAGTATGAAGTTAGGAAAATTCCTTGGCAAATGGAATGAGGGAACCTGAGGCAAAATAGTTAAGGCTGAGCAATTAACAGCCTGCTAACAAATCACCAGATCTTACCATCCCTAACCAAGGACACTTCAAAGCAGATAGTTTGTTTATACCTGTTGTCCACAACCAGAGTGGGAGTAGCTTAAATCACCTTGGTCAGGGAGATAGGTAACAGAGACCCAGTTGATTCCATTAGTGCCAGCCAAACTCCAGAACAGATGAAGTCAGGGGAATAAACAACAAAAAAGCCCAAGTAGAGCCAGATAAATTCAAGATAAAGCAGTGAAGCTGACCAGAGAATGATTGAAAAATCCCATCTGTATGCTTATTTTGGTCCATCAGCATATTACAGGACATACCTGTGAAACTGTTGACTATTTTGTTGAGACCCTCCTCTGATTCCTCCCCTAAAACTCCCTCCTTTTAAAATGGATAAAAACTCTCAAGGCAAAGGACCCAGTGTGCACTTTCTCAAGCATGCCTGAGCCTCCCTTTTCCTCAGGTGTGTGTTTTTGCTTTTTTCTCCTCAATTCTAAGGATTCCCACAAGACTTGCAACCTGGGGATCATTGGGCAGTGGCAGCTCATCCTGGGCGTTAACCACCTGAACCTGTTTAGAAGGATTCTCCTTTTGCCTCTGTAACTTGTTTCCTGAATCCATGCAGCCCAGTGTTACTCACCTCTTTTGCCTCAGGAACTTCCTTTCCTGAGTCCACGCGGTGCAGTGTGACTCATTAGTGGCACTGCCTTTCCTGAGTCCATGCAGCTCAGCATGGCTCTCTCCTGTTACTGTGTCTTCCTCTCTTGCATCTAGGCAGCTGCTGTTGCTGGGATCTTGCCTCTTCTATCTCAAGCCCTTCCCTTGTTTCACTGTCCCCAGCTTTAATACACGTACTCTCAAAATCACCTAGGCTTGTGTTGTGAAATCTTTCCTAGATGAAGTCAGGAACCCACACATTTCAGACCCTGACTAGGCAGAGCTGCCTCGGTCCTGTTCTCCAGTGACAGTGTCAGTTTTCATTATAATGATGGTATAGTGATCTTTGGTGTTGGTCTTTGGTCAGTTTTTCCTCCATCTTAGAATGATCTGGTTTTAGCCAGTTATTGACTGACTGCTGTGACCACCACAGGGGTTTTCTTCCATAAACTGTTTTCCTTTGGTTGTGTATGGAGGTGGGGGCTCCGTTGAGAGGACCTAGCGGCTTATGGGCCTGTGATGTCAGCTCTTACTTCCTTATTCCCCTTGTTGGGATTTTCTCTAACTTTGTTCTCTTCTCCCTCAATTCCATGAAAGATTTGGAGGAGGTGAAGAAGGCTGGTTTATCTTTCAGAGTGCACAGTTATTTTGGAATGTAAAGAATGTCTTTGGGTTGAACTCCATGGAAGTTTGTCACTGACCTGTGATCCTGAACTATGGAACATGAATATTTGGATTAAGGACTAGTTTATCATGGTCAAAAATTAACACATACTGTGGACCTTAAAAAATATTTGTACAAAATATATTTAAACAGTAGATTGCTTATAAATGTGATTCTGCCTGTAAATTCTATAATGCATTATACAGATATTTGGTGATTTGATGTGAAAGATTTTAAGATCTACTTAAGTACTCTAAAGAAAAGACCAAGAGAGTGAGGTTGTTTTGCCCTAATTCCACAGCTTGTGGCAGTGTTAAAAAAGTAAAAAAGTAAGAACAATAAAAACCTACACCGTTGGTGGGGCTTGGGTGTCAGAAATAGGTTGTAAAGAGAAGAGACAGTAACAAAGCAAACTTAAAATCTCAATTTCATTTTACACTGTTTATTTACTTTTGCTTTAGCTAAGATGGACTATAATTTTTTAAATCAACTCAACTTAAAAACAAAAAGCCCTGGCCGGGTAGCTCCATTGGTTGGATTGTCACCCCATGCGCCTGGGTTGCAGGTCCGGTCTCTGGTTGGGGCACATGCAAGAAGTGACCAATGAATGCATGGGTGGGTGGGACAGCAGATCACTGCCTCTCTCTGTCTCTCTCACTCACACAAATCAATTTTTAAAAAAAAAGCTGGGGCGTACAGGAGACATCAGAATAAGAGAAGGTAAGTTACATGATAAATTGTCCTAACATATCTTAAGTTCAAGGAACAGTTTGGCTCACGCTATTTCTCTTCCCCAAATGGGTTTACACTTTGCAGTTTTTCTCACCATTTATCATCTTTACTGTTCCCATGATGAAAATTGTACAAGCATATAGAGAGATTACCAGTTACATGTCCTAGGCAGGAAAGTTATTTAATAAGGTTTAAAATACTACTTCTGCCTCGAAGCTGGAGTATGAATCTTATGTTCTCTTGAAGTTCTTACAGTTTTAATTCAGTGAAGATGCTCCATTTCACTAAACTAAGCCTATCAACATTTCTGCTGAAACACAGGTTGGCCGGGGACCATGGCTTGCTGTGACCCATTGCAAAACAATTTTGTTAATGTCTCTCATTTTTAAATTCGTGCAAAATTTTATTTCACTCCAAATGGTTCATGTTAACTTTAACATAAAAATTTTGCTTTACTCTTAGTAACTACCTAAATCTTCAAGCCAAATTTATGTTCCAGGAAATGGTGTTTGTCTTCATGCTGTGTGTCATCCTAATTCCACTGCATCTTCTCTATGGAGTGAGGTGGGGGCAGTACACACTGTGTTAGGAAACAAAGTAATTACGTTATAGAGTCATTGTCTTTAAACATATGTAAACTTTCCATATAATCTGCAGTAAAGCACGGTAACAGAAGAAGATGTGTTCCTGGAAATTTGTATCCAGGAGGTGCCTGTGCACAGATAATATGAGAAGTATAACTGTAACTTTTTAAATGTTGTATAAAAAGTTACAGTACCAAAAAAAAAACCTAATTAAATACTGTACAGAGTAATGACAAACATGCTGAAAACATAAGCCTTTGAAAGTTTTGAGGAAATCTAAAATGGTGGTCCTGTAACGAATGAATGGCTTGTTAAGGCAGTGATTCTCAGCTGGGAGTTTTACTCTCTAGTGAATGTTGGTGGTAAGAGATTTTTGATTGTCGTGGCTGGGAGGGACCTACAGTGTCCAAGACAACTTCCCACAACAAAGAAGAATCTGCTGCAATATGTTGGTAGGGCCGCTGTTGAGAGCCCTGGGTTAAAGCTGAGAGTTGGAGGCGAGTGCTGGGAAGGGAGTAGAGACAGACGAGACAGAGACCCAGTCAATGGGGACATGCTTATGCAGTGTCCTCTGGCTCCAGAATGGAGCCTTCTACCACAGCCTTTATCTGGAGCCTGGGGGGAAGCACCTTAATCTGATCTGCTGCTTTGAGTGGGAGAAGACAGTCCTTCTTTTCTAGCCATGCCTGGGAGAAGTAAGGAGGCTCATTTTGGTTTCAAGTGGTTTCTATTGCCCCCCTCAGTAGTTTTTCCATAGGGTGCCTTTCAGTTTAATTGATGAAATAAAAGACTAAATTGAGGGTGAGAAACATTTTAATGGGAGAGACTGTCAAATTTAACAGTCCCAACAAAGAGAAATAGCTCTTGTTAAATCCTTTCTCTTTGATTAGGGACAAAAGAAAAGAACTAGGAGGGCTTGAAGTTGGTAGTGGGTTACCCCAGAGGACGGGAAGGAGTACAGAAGAGGCATTACACTGTTTTCTAGGACAGTGCCTATTTCTTTAGAATTTGTGTGAGAAAGAAGCTGTGATCAGAATCAGCTTTGAAGTCCTGGCTGGTGTGGCTCAGTGGATTGAGCATTGGCCTGCAAACCACTGAGTAGCTGGTTCAGTTCCCAGTTAGGGCCCATGCCTGGATTGTGGGCCGGTTGCCCTCTAGTGGGTACACAAGAGGCAACCACATATTGATGTTTCTCTCTCTTTTGCCCTCTCTCCCTCTCTTTCCCTCTGTCTAAAAATAAAGTATTTTTTTAAAAAGCAACTGTGAAATGTGTCCCTTAATAAATACTGGCTTTGGTTTAGGAGTCTCCCCACCCACCTGCTGCCCTGCTACCGTTGAGGTATTTGCATTAATGAGTTGGATGGTAAGTGATTAACATTTGAGTCCAGGCGAGTTCAGAAATGTCTTCCAATAAAAATAATGCGTTTTAATCCTCTGGGCTTCTACCTTTCCTTAGGTTGAGCGGGGAAAATAGCTTTGGAGCCTGCACTGAGGGGCAAGCAAATCATAACTTGAAAGTCAAACCTGTTGGAATTTTCCAACTTGAGAATAGTGTTTCCATTTAGCACCTTAAAAGTATCTTTTAAGGGCTTTCTGTGCTAGATAATGGAGGATAGCTATTGTGAAGTAGTAATACAATTCCTGCATTCATAGAGCCTATGGCAAAAGAAACAACCACACAAAATGTTCAGCTCAGCAAAACATGGTCAGTCCTGGAAAAAGAAGAAGCCTAACGGCTACAAGAGCACGGGTACATGGGGCATTGTATCTAAACCCTTGAAGGCAGAATTTCCACTAAAGTGCATTGGGGTTGGGGGCGGGGGGCAAAAGGAACAGCATTTTAAAAATGAGAAATCATAGAGGCACATGGTCTTTGTGATAACGATCTGTAGGGGGAGGGGGCTGGAGCATAGAGAATGGGAAGGAGAGGTAAGGGTGATAGGGTGAGAAAGAGGCTGGAAAGGTAGATTGGGGAAAGACAGACGAGGGCTCTGGGAGCTGAGGAACTAGGCAGCAGTCTGCGGATGTTCACCAAGGAAGGTTTTTGTGCAGATGAGCAGTTGGGTGAGATCTGGGTTTTATGAGGTGATTCTGGCCATAGTGAGGATTTGGGGGCATAGAGGGGAGTGGAGTGGAAACGGGAGAAGGAAGAGGTGGCCTCAAAGAAAAACATTCTGGGATCCTCATAGCATCTCATTCTTCAGACATTTTTGACTTTGGATATATTTCCAGTAATTTATTTGATTAAAGTATGTCAGCTTTTGTGGTCACAATCTCTGTATTATGGAAGATTTTTTTGTTTCTAAACTCTAGGGTTCAGTGTCATGCAAAAACTTACACTCATTTAAAATTACCCTCCTTAAACCTAAACTCATATTTATAATTTAGCTTTTAACTTTTGGGTATCATTTAAATTCCTCTTGGTATCTATTTTCCACTCATTGGCTATGGAGTGCCTCTTCTTGCCCTGAGAGCATTAAGTTCACTGTAATTAAAGTACCTTGTGGTTTCTTTTGATGATTCTTTATTGTTTTTCTGAGAAATCATTTTTGCCTTGTGTAGCCCATCCCAGGATATAATTTTGGCTTTAATTTCCAGTGATAACACTCAGCATGTCCTGTGAGCACTGATTTCAGAGAGACACTGAGCCTAGATGTTCACGTAAAGGATACTTAGAATATTAATTTTTCTTATTAATTCCAAGCAAAATTGTATGTAAAAATTAAAGTGATTACCCTGTTGGACTGAAGAACTCCATATCAGTATGAGTACAACCTAGAAGTCTTATTTTGCTGAAATCTGAGATCTTGCTTAGGCCTATGCTGGGCTGCCTGATAACGTATAGGACCCTCACTCCCATCCCAGTAGAGATGGCATAATGTGTTTGCTTTTTTCCAGAGAAGAGTGGACAGTGAGGATTTCTCAAGGGTACCACATGATGGGGTTGTGACTCCGTCTTTTCTCCTCAGAAATTTCTGAAAATCATCTAGTTAAAAGATAACAAGTTGCAGTGGGACTTACACTTTTGGCCATGACGGAGTAACTGGAACCCAATTAACCTTCCTGAGTAGACAGAAGTAGATGAAATATGTGAAACAGCTACTTTTAGGAGTTGGACAGCAGGTGGTGCAGGCTTTGATCCCCAAGAGAAAGGGAAATAGCAGACCTACATACTCGGAGACTGTATTAGTCAGCTCAGACTGTCAAAACAAAGAGACAGGCCCTGACTGGTGTGTCTCGGGCGGTGTTCCTCAAAGGGAAAGGTTATGGTTTGATTCCCAGTCAGGGCACATGCCTGGGTTGCAGATATAGTCCCTGGTTGGCATGCATACTGGAGGCAACCAATCAATGCTTCTCACATCGATGTTTCCTTCTCTTTCTCCTTCCCTTTCCCTCTCAAAAGTCTTAAAAAAACAAACAAAACAAAACACTATAGACAGGTGGCTTAAACAACACAAACTTATGTTCTTACTAAGTTCTGGAGACTTAGAAGGCCAAAACCAAGGTACTCTCAAGATTGGCTCCTGATGAGGCCTCTTTTCCTGGCTTACGGATGGTACATGCCCACACATGACCTTTCTTTGCCAGAGAGAGCAGATTATCTGGGATCACTTATATAGACACTAGTCTTAGGGGATTAATATAGGATACATCCCACTTTTGAGGCCTTATTTAACGTCAGTTATCTCCTTTAAGGCCCTCTGTCCAATTACAGTCACATTGAAGGTTAGGGCTTCAACATTATGAATTCGGAAGAACACAGTTCAGTTCATAACAGTGGCACTTTTCAGACTACAGTGCAGAGAGCAGGATTCCAAGCAGAGGGTGGTCACCTTAGTAAGTTGAGACTGCAAATTGGAGTTCAAGGAGGTGGCTAGCATTCGTAGGGCAGAAACCATAGAGCAGGGGTGTCAAACACATTTTCACTGGGGGCCACATCAGCCTCAGTTGTCTTCAAAGGGCCGAATGTAATTTTAGGACTGTATAAATGTAACTACTCCTTAATAGTTAAGTGAGAGCTTGGTACTGCTGCCGGGTAGAAACAAGGTGCAGGGCTGGATTTGGCCCGCAGGCCTTGTGTTTGCCACCTGTGCCATGGAGGAAGGAGCTGTGCAAAGACTCCCAGGAGATTCTTTAGGAGTTCCCTTGTGTGTATTGCTGAGACCCCAAGAGGCCAAGCAAAAAATGGGGAGTTGTAAGATGAACAGTTCCTGGAGCTTAAAAGTTCTGGGAAACGTGTATGTTCTGAACTGCCAGAATGGAGGGTTACACATTTAGGGCATTCAGTCAGGACCCTAGAAGGGACACACCTTGGCAGTAGGGCTAAACTAGCCCAAAGTAAAGACTACTCCAAACTCTCACCTGCAGCTTGATAACAAGCCTTGAATTGCTCAACATGATCCCAGAGTAACCTAACTGCCTCACAGAACAGTCTTACACCCTTTGAAGGAAACAACAAAATTGAACACTTCCCAATATAGAGTTTGCAATATCAATCCAATAAAAAAATACTGCATGTGGAAAGAAACAGGAAAATGTGAACTCTACCCAGGAGAAAAACTGATAATTAGAAATCACCCCAAAATGACTAAAATGATGTTTAGCAGACAAGGATTTTTAAAGTCTTTATACATACGCCCAAATATTTAAAGAAAAACATGAATACAATGATGAGAAAATTGAAGATACAAAAAAGAACCAGCCCTGGCTGGTATGGCTCAGTGGATTGAGTGCTGGTCTTCGAATCAAAGAATCATGGGTTCAATTCCCAGTCAGGGAATGTGCCTGTGTGGCAGACCAGGTACCCAGTAGGTACATGAGAGGTAACCACATATTAATGTTTCTCTCCTGCTTTCTCACTCCCTTCTCCTCTAAAAATAAATAAATAAAATCTTTTTTTTTAAAGAACCAAATGGAACTTCTAGTAATAAAACAATACAGTATCTTACAAGAATAATTCACTGGAGGACTTAAAAGAAGTTTAGACACTGATAAAAAGATCACCGAACTTGAAGATGTGGCAAAACAAACTAAATTGAAGAAAGAAAAAAAGACTGAAAAAAATCAATCGAGCATTAGTGACCTGTGGGACAATATTCTGAGATATAATTTTTGAGCAACTAGAATATCAGAGGGTGAAGGGAGAAGAAAATATTTGAAAAATACTGATAAAAATGTTCCAATATTTATAAAAAGTTTGAGATATAATTCATTTACCATCCAATTTACCTATTTAAATTGTACAATTTGAGATTTTCTTGTGATATTCACAGACTTATGAAACCATCACTACAACCTAATTATAGAATTTGTTTGTCCTTCCTAAAACCCATCCAATCACCAACAGTCAGTTTTAGAATATTTTTCTCACCTCAAAAAAAAAAAAAAAGATAAAGCCTATACCCTCTAGCTATCATTTCCCTGTTCGGCACCCCCAGCCCTAAGCAACCACTGATCTAAGTTCTGTTTCTAGATGTTCCTATCCTGGACAATTTATATAAATGAAATCATATCATACATGGTATTTTACGACTAGTTTTTTTTGTTTGTTTTTTTTTTTTACTTAGCACACTATTTTTAAGGTTCATTCATGTTGTAGCATGAGTCAGCACTTTTATCAGTTGATGGACATTTGGGTTGTTCCCTTTAGGTTATTGAGAATAATATCACTATAAACATTTGTGTATAATTTCTTTGTATGAGAATATGTTTTTAATTCTCGAGTGAATTTTAATTCTCTTGGGCGAGTTTCACCTAGGAGTGAAATTACTGGGTCATATGGCAACTTTAATATTTTAAGGAATTGACACTTTGTTAAAGTGACTATACCATTTTACATTCCCACCAGCACTGTATACATGTTCCAATTTCTCTACATACTCACCAACACTTTTTGGTTTATCTCACTTGTTGATTAGAGCCATCATAGTAGTTGTGCAGTTGTATTTCACTGTGGTTTTTATTTGCATTTTTTGATAGCTAATGGTGTTGAGCATCTTTTTACATGCTTATTGGCGATCTCTATGTCTATCTTAGAGAATGTCTATTCAGGTCTTTTGCTCGTTTTTAATTGGGTTATCTGCCTTGCTATTTATTGAATTGTTCTGCACACTAGACTTATCAGATATGCAAATATTTTCTCCTGTGGGTTGTCTTTTTTACTTTTTTAATGGTGCCCTTTGAAGTACAAAACTTGTTAGTATTGATAAAGACCAATTTATTAATATGCTTTTGGTATTATATCTGAGAAACAATTGCCTAATTCAGCATCATCAAGCTTTATTATGCCTGTGTTTTCTTCTAAGAGTTTTATAGGTTTAGTTCTTAGAGTTAAGCCTTTGGTCCATTTTGTATTCTTTGCAAGGTATGAGGAGGTAGCCACCTTCATTTTTTGCTTGTGTATATCCAGTTTTCCGAACACCACTTGTTGAAAAGATTATTATTTCCTCATTGGTTTGTGTTGCCACCTTGTCAGATATCAACTGATGATTAATGGAAGGGTTTATGTTTGGATACTCAGTTCTCCTTTGATCTATATGAGTATATGCATCGGCAATACAGATCTTTAGTTTCCTTTCTTGTGCTGTCTTTGTCTGATTTGGTATCAGGGTAATACTGGCCTTATAGAAAGGGTTGACTTGTGTTCACTTCTCTTGTATTTTTGAAGGAATTTGTGAAGAATTATGAAGAATTAGTATTAATTTTCTCTGAAATGTTTGGTAAAATTCACCAGTATTGTCATCTAGGACTAGGCTTTTCTTTGTGAAAGTTTTAAAATTACTAATTTGAGCTCTTCTTATAGACTGAATACATTTTTTTCCTTTTTTTATTATTGTTCAAGTACAGTTTTCTGCCTTTTCCCCATTTCTTATTTCTTTTATCAGTTTCAGTATCTTGTGTATTCCTGGGAATTTGTCCATTTCACTTGTTATCTAATTTGTTAACATACAGTTGCTCACAGTATTTTCTTATAATCCTTTTTATCTCTAAGTTTGGTAATGATGACTGCTCTTTTATTTCTGTTTTGAATAACTTGAGTCTTCCCTCTCTTTTCCCTTTGCCATTCTAGTTAAAGGCTTGTCAATTTTGTTGATCTTTTTAAGGAATCAACTTTTGGTTTTGTTTATTTTTTCTTGTTGTTTTTCTATCTTATGATCATATCCAAAAATAAAGAGAAACATCTTTACAACAGTCAGAGGCAAATAAGATGCATTGCTTACAGAGGAATGAAAGTCCTGCAGTGCAGAAGATAAAGGGATGACGCTGCACTTAAAATGAATGCACTGATTCTTTAAAAAAAAAAGTTGATTTTTAAAATGCACCTTTTCTTTCAGTCCAAAGTTGTCAGATTGATCTCTGTATGGGGGAGTCTGCTCTTCCAGGAGGAACCAACCCTCTCCCTGTCCTCAGATTCCCAGACAACCACCAGGTCCCAGAGAGTTTTGGGGTGGAGGTGATGGTTTTCCCTTCAAGCAAAAGAAAAAAACTAAAACAAGCCCTGCTGACACCACACACAGTAATGATCCTGGTGTAGGCAGGAGGCTATGCCAGTTATGATGCTTTTAGGGAAATATGTTTCCTCCCTTATTTTAGTCCTAATCCAGTCATTATCAACCTTTTCTGCACTTTTGAATCATCTTCCGGGAGCTTTGAAAAGCTCCCGAAAGCCATCTACATCCCAAGTCAATTTAAATTTATAATCCAGTGATGGAACCTGACCATCCAAGTACACGTGTGTACAAACACATGTGTGTATATATGTATGTTGTATGTGGGTTTTTTTTTTTACTTATGTGGAAATTTAAAAATATACAGCAAAGTGGAGAGAGTAGTGGTCTTCAAACAGGGGGTATGAGGACCCCCAGGGGTGAAGGCTTCTTCAGGGGATCAACTTTAGCTGAATATGCAGGGTACAGTTGACACCCCAAACTTGCTTTATCCAATTTCCCCACCCCACCCATGTGAGGCACAAAGTGGAGGTGGTTCTCGGCCGTAAATACCCAGATTCCGTTGCACACACACACACAGCACTGTGGTGAGGCACACTTTCCCCCTGCCCACTTAGGTGCTAGTGGATGAGGGCCTACAGGCTGATTGACAGCTGCCACTTTGAAGATGACTGTCAAGTGGTTTGCAGTTCTTTGCTTTTAACTGAATTTTAAAATGGTGAGTCACAAATTTTTATTGACATTTTACTTTCAATGTATCAAAATTTGTCATATTGTTTTGATCAATTATGTGCTGCTAATGATTGTGACATTAATATAAAACAAATTTTGAACACTTAGAGCCTTAAGGTTATAGGAAGTAAAGTTTAGAATTTTACAGATAAATACATGCATTAGTGGTCAAGAAGAACAAGCACATAATCAGTACTAGATCTTCAAGCATGAAAATATATCACAGTCCAATAAACTTCTTTGGAGGAAGCAGAATGAGAGTGTAAGTTCAAAAAGAAAAAAAATAGAATGTCATTAAAGAAGAGCTGGTTCATCTATTTTTTTAGTGGATAATGGTGGCTAGTGAGATTCCGTTGGATTCATTTTATAATATGTGTTTTATTCCAAAACGTCAAGATTTACAGTACATTGGAAATTACCTTCTTCACAGCTGCTTTTACTTACAGTGAATCATTCTCAGTGTCAATGGGAAATAGGCAAGGGAGAACATACAGCTTCTTCTTTTAGATTGTTAAGGGCAAGAGAAAGCAAAAGTTTGAAGATCACTGGTCTAGACAGATTGCTTTGTTTCCTTCTGGAGGGCCAAGGGCTATTTATTAGAATGTAATTTATTTTAAATCTTATCTTTGTAGTTCAATGAAGCAGAGATTGATCCATATGCACTATATTGTGTGTTTTAGGACTGATAAACCATGAAGACCGCAAAAACATATGTGTGGGTGTGTTTTGTTCAGCAAGCTTTAAAGTCTGTTCTCTGTTGGTAAAGGAGAAACAAAATGTTGGTGTGGAACAAAGTCACATTTACTATTTTTAATACTTCCTACTGTTTATTTTATATTAATAATTAAACCATTTCATTTATATAGCAGCTTTCAGTTGCTATTGATTAATCTAATTATCTAGTAACCTAACTTTATAATTCATTTCTATCCTCAGAGAAGAGGCGCTTCCATTCCCTGGTTTGGTCGGGACTGTGTGAGCGAGAGGCTGGCTGCCTGCATGAGCTTCTGCAGGCTCTGCAGTGATCATGGGTTGCATCGTGGGCACGGCTTACAACCGGCTGGGCAGAGCACGTTTTCTGTTTAATGGTCACTACAACCACGGGAGGTTAATGTTCTCTTTTTCAGATTACAGAGAGAGAACTGAGCCACACGGAGGGTTAAGTAACTTCCAAGGGCACACGCTAGTTGGCGGAGAGCTGGGCCTCACCCCAGGACTGTCTGATAGCTTCTGCTTTAGCATGCTGGCCCTGGGAAAGAGTGCACAGATGAGGAATGAAGGAAGAACACTGGAGGCGGGGTTCGGAGACCTGAGCTCACTTATTTGTTCCACTCTGGTTAGCTGTGAGACCTAAGAACTCACCATCTTTCACATTTAGTGTTGCTGGGAATTTGTAGGATCATATACGACTTAACCTGTAAGAATACATCACTGTGAAGGAGGATTAATAAAAAGCTGTCATAACATCTTTAGGTCCCAGAAAAGTTCATAAAGAATCATTTGATTTTGTGGAATTGGGAATTCTGTTGTGTTTTTCCACCAGTGAGTGCTACAGTGAATGGATTGTGTCAAAACTTGAAGGTTGTGGAAGTGTGTATTGTCCCTGCCTGATTTTGGCACTGGGGAAAGAAGTCAGGCAGTATGTGTTTGGCCCAGGAAATGTAGCACAGCTTTTTGGATAGAGAAGTATCACCTATGTGCAGTCCAGGTCATCCAGAATTGAAAGAACTTGGGTTAAAACGTCAAAGTTGTTCATGTTTAACTCTGAGTCTGGGCTTGATCTCTGGAGCATTGTGTAAGGTGGAGTTAAAAAATAATACAGTTTGTATTAAAGGAATGTGTTTTTTTAAAGTATATTTTATTGATTATACTATTACAGTTTTCCCAATTTTTCCCCTTTGATACCCCTTCTATCCTGTACCACCAACGCTCCAGTATTCCTTCCCTTAGTTCATGTCCATGGGTTGTACATATAAGTTCTTTGAATTCTCTATTTCCTATACCATTTTTGACCTCTCCCCATCTATTTTATGCCTACCAATTATGCTTCTTATGCCCTGTACCTTTTTACCCCCTATTCCTTCCCTCCCCCTCCCCACTGAAAACCCTCCATGTGATGTCCATTTCTCTGAGTCTGTTCCTGTTCTAGTTGTCTTGTTCTAGTTTAGTTTTTGTTTTCATTGTTTTTCTTTTTTTTAGGTTCATTTGTTGGTAGTTGTGCGTTTATTGTCATTTTACTGTTCATAGTTTTTGATCTTCAATTTCTTAGATAAGTCCCTTTAACATTTCTTATAATAAGGGCTTGGTGATGATGAACTCCTTTAACTTGACCTTATCTGGGAAGCACTTTATCTGCCCTTCCATTTCAAATGAAAGCTTTGCTAGATAAAGTAATCTTGGATGTAGGTCCTTGCCTTTCATGACTTGGAATACTTCTTTCCAGCCCCTTCTTGTCTGCAAGGTCTCTTTTGAGAAATCAGCTGACAGTCTTACGGGCACTTCTTTGTAGGTAACTGTCTCCTTTTCTCTTGCTGGTTTTAAGATTCTCTCTTTATCTTTAATCTTGGTAACTTAATAATGATGTGCTTTGGTGTGTTCCTCTTTGGGTATAGCTTCTTTGGGACTCTCAGCTTCCTAGACTTCCTGGAAGTCTATTTCTTTCACCAGATTGGGGAAATTTTCCTTCATTATTTTTTCAAATAAGTTTTCAATTTCTTACTCGTGTTCTTCTCTTTCTGGTACCCCTATGATTTGGATATTGGAACATTTCAAGTTGTCCTAGAGGTTCAAAAGTCTCTTCATTTTTTGAATTCTTGATCTTCATTCTTTTTTGGCTTGATACTTATTTCTTCATTTTGTTCCAAATCATTGATTTGAGTCCTGGTT
Source organism: Tonatia bakeri (assembly GCA_004024845.1). Classification (NCBI taxonomy): domain Eukaryota; kingdom Metazoa; phylum Chordata; class Mammalia; order Chiroptera; family Phyllostomidae; genus Tonatia; species Tonatia bakeri. The sequence continues at coordinate 45,471 of PVIA01009681.1, forward strand.
TCCTTCCTGTCACTGTTGGTTCCCTGAATATTTTGCTTTATTTTACTTTGGGTATCTTTCATTTTTCTCTTTCATTTTGTGACCAAGATCAATCAGTTCTGTGAGCATTTTGATTACCAGGGCTTTAAACTCTCCAACAGATAGGTTGGCTATCTGCTTATCACTTAGCTCTCTTTCTGGAGTTTTGCCGTGTTCTTTCATTGGGGCCATATTTCTTTGTTTCTGCGCAGCTGATAAGTTGTAAAGGGGCGGGGCCTTAGGTATTCACCAGGGCAGGGTAACCCTCTTTGCTGGGCTGCAGGGGTGCTGTCTGTGGGGGAGAGGCCAGACGGAACAATGCAGCTCACCTGGTTGTCTCTAGCCCCTCTTTCCAGCAAACCCCCCTGTGAGACTGGGAGTTTCTCCCACCGTGGCAACCCCGCCGTCGTAGTCCACATTCAGCTCTGAATCTCTGTGTCCCATTCAGTCAGCCCTGCCTGCACAGTCCGCTGGCTTGCCACGGGTTCTCTCTGTCCACCAGTCTTACTGGTCTGGTTGGTCTGGTTGATTATTTCTCTAATTCCTTGGTTGTCGGAGTTCCATGCAGTTTGATTTTCTGGCACTTCTGGTTATTTATTTTTAGGTTGGTTGTTATCCTCCTTTTCCCTGTGCAAGGAAGTGAAGGGTTTCTACCTATGCCTCCATCTTGGCCGGAACTCTAAAAAGGCATAATTTTGGTTGACTCACACCAGATGGCTCTTGTGTTGGCTATTGTCATTTTTAATTTGAAAATCTAAGTGAAAAGAGGTCAGTGCCCCTGACATTTCAGTTTGCCAGAACCTGCATTTCTCTGTCCAGTGTTCTCCTTTCCTTAGTGATTGCCTAAAGGAACGTTTTGGATTAGGAGAAAATAAATTTGTGAGTTCCAACCTTCATGGCCTGCTTCCCTGCTCTACCTGTAAGGATTCAATTAAAGCCTCTACTGACTCACAGACTTGTTGCTTTTCCCCAATAAATGCTTCAAATGTCTTTTGGATTTTGCTTGCCTGCTCTGGCCAGACTTTTAAAAAATAAAAGAATAATTTCCGAAGTTAAAAATATGCATAGAATAACTAATGAGGGCTCATGAACTTACCACTTTGCTTAAGAAATAGTCAAGGCCCCCTGTGTACCTCTCCCCATCACCTACCCCCAGTGGGAAGCACGAGCCCAGATTTGATATCTATCATTCTCATGCTTTCTTTACAGGTATGTCTAAGTGATACACGGGGTTCTTTTGCATGTTTTAAAACTATGTTGACAGGAAAAAACTGAACGTGTTTCTCTGTCCTCTTGCTTTTATATACAAAGTGAAAATGTTTTTGAGGATTGTTCCTAGTGATTCAGGTAGTTCAAATTCATTTCTTTTCATTGCTGTATGGAATTCCACTGTGTGTAATATACCATGTCTTAGTTCAGGCTTTTCTAACAAAGCACCACAAGCTGGGAAGCTTATGAACAACAGAAATGTATTTCTCACTGTTCTGGAGGCTAGAAGTCCGAGATCAGGGTGCCAGCACAGCTGGGTTCTGGTGAGTATCCTTTTCTAGGTTGCAGGCAGCTGACTTCTCCTTGTAGCCTCACATGGAGGAAAGAGTGAGCCTCTTCTTATAAGGGCATTGTTAAGGGATCCAGCTTCATGACCCGGTTATCTCCCAAAGGCCTCCCCTCCAAATACCATTACATGGGGATTAGATGTCTGTGAATTTGGGAGGGACACCAAAATTTACCTAGCCTTCTGTTAATGCTGCAGTGAGCAATGTTTTCGTCTCTTTGTGTAAATGTGGGTTTCTCTAGGATTTATCTATTGTAGGAATGGAACTTCCATATGCTGGGGCATGCACATACCCAGCTTAGTAGATAATATGAATTGCTCTCCAAAGTGATGGTACCAATTTATATGTTCTCCAGATGTTATTTGAGCATTCTCATTGCTTTCTATCCTTGACCCCAGCTTTCATTGACAACCAGGGTAAAAGTACAGGGTGATGAGTCATTAGATCAGCTCTACAGGCTTTTGTAATTGGTGCCCCTTAAAGAAAGGGACAAGTGTCTGTGGAATAAAATTCAAACTCTCTACCCTGACACACACAGCCCTGGCTCAGCAGGCTTTCTCCTACCTGGCCAACCTCACCTGGCATCTCACTCCCCGTCACTCACAGTGGCCTTCTGTTACTGGAACATGCCCACAAACTCATTCCCACTGTTTCCCTAGCTCATTGTATGACAGATTTCTTCTCAGTGGTTATATATTGGCCCCTTTGAGAGGCCACGACCACATAATATAGTTTCCCTACTTACCCCATGGTGCTCATTTACATTACTTTCTTTGGTTTTATTATTGCATTTATCCCATTCTGAAATTATTTATTTCGTTGTTTCTCTGCCTGGAAGATAAACTCCATGAGGGCCATGTACAGTGGCTTGCGTGTGTTAACTTTTTATTGAATGAATAAATGTGCACAGGGATGCCTTCCTTACTTGCAAGCTTGTTACCCTTCTCTATCACTTCCACATTTCACAGTCTCAGCCTTTTGCTGACCAGTGGTATATAGATTAGGGTGAATGTAGAGAATCTTCATAGTATCCTAAATTGACACTCTGTCTAGTGCTATGTATTTCCTTCTGAGCTGTCCCAAGATCTCATGAACTGAGTCTATCCACAGCTGAACTTTCCTCTTTGGACTGAAGCCAGGTCATATCCCTCTACCCTCCACGCCTGGAATGACACCTGTGACCCTCTGCTTTTCTTTCTTTATCTTCCTGGAGGTCTTTCGGTTTAAGTGCTTAGTCAAGGGCGAAATGTGCCTAAGATACCCCTGGCCTTGTCTTGTTCACCTGATGGTGTGGGATACGCTGCAAGGGGCTGAGCATGTGCTCATTTACTCATCATCTAGGCATTTGTGACTCTGTGGGCATCATTTGAATCACTTGTGATTCCTGCATCCAGTCCATCCACTAAAGCACCAGTGGCAAACACAAAGCCTGTGGGCCAAATCCAGCCCTCCACCTTGTTTTATCTGGCCCGGCACCTTGTTTCTACCCAGTGGCAGTGCCGAGGTCTTGCTTAACTGTTAAGGAGTAGTTACATTTATACAGTCCTAAAATTACATTCGGCCCTTTGAAGACAACCAGGAGGCTGATGTGGCCCCTGGTGAAAATGAGTTCATCAACCTGGTGCCCAGGTTGGCATAGGTGCTCTCTTTCTGTGCTCCCTGTGCTTCTATCACTGCACTTACCTCATTGTTTTGTCATGATCTCTTTTTGCATCTCTTTTTCCTTGAAAAGAAGGAAGTATGATTTTTAGCTTTGTATCACTAGTGCTTTGCACAAAGCAGGCATTGAATAAATAGTTATCAAACAGATGAACAAATGAATGGGGTGAAACCTGAAATAAAAACATGGTTTATTAACACATTCAATTTATATGTAGACAGTGTCAGCCATATTTATTTTTTAATAGAAATTAGTAATCTGTGCCAGCTCAATTCCAGAAAAACCAAGTTTTCCCCAGATGGATAGGTGGGGACTCAGCTTTGAGATGAATCACTTTGAGTGTATTCACACCCCACACCGTGAAGCACAAATAAAGCAATGAAGAGACACCCAGAACTTTTTTGCATGGCCATGTACATCCTGGATAGAGATTTCACTACATCATTTATTCAGCATTTGTTGGGCAATGTGTTTTCACATGAACAAGAAAGGAAGCAGTTGATTTTTTTTTTCAGTATGTTGTCACTTTACTTAATAGTTTAACACAGAAAGTGCCTTTGTGTTTTTGGGAAGTGACACGATCTCTGAAGTCTGGGCGATGTTACACTCATGTTCATTTCCAATAAAGTGGACGCAAACAACAGAGCTGTTTTCCCCCGGACTCGTCTGTGCATTGGCTAGTGTTGGGTCGCCACAAGGTGGAATAGAGAAGCTTCAGTGTTTCTCTTCCTGGCTGTGGACACGTGTAGTCTTATATCACCTATTTTTGACTTGCCAATTTGTTTCATACAGAGGTATTCTTTTCTTTTTCCTTTTTATTGAATTTATTGGGGTGACACTGGTTAACAAAATAATACAGGTTTCAGGTGGACAGTTCCACAACACATCATCTGTACACTGCATTGTGTGCTCACCACCCCAAGACAAGTCTCTGTCCATCACCATTTATGTCCCCTTTACCATCTTCTACTTCCCCACCCATCCCTCTCCCCTGGTGATCACCACACTGTTGTCTATGCCCATGAGGTTTTCTTTTTCTTTTTCCTTTTTTGTTCAATCCTTTCACCACCCTCCCAGACACCCCACCAGTTGTTAGCCTGCTCCCTGTCTATGAGCTTGTGTCTATTCTGCTTAGTAGTTCATTAAATTCCACAAGTGAGTTAAATCATATGGTATTTGTCTTTCTCTGACTGTCGTATTTTACTTAGCATAATGCTCTTCATGTCCATCCATGCTGTTGCAAGCAGTAAGATTTCCTTCTTTTTTATGGCCAAGTAGTATTCCATTGTGTAAAGGTACCACAGTACTTTTATCGACTCATCTACTGATGGACACTTGGGCCCTTTCCAAATCTTGTGTAAATAGCACTGCAATGAACATATGGGTACTTACATTCTTTCAGATAAATGTTTCAGGTTTCTTTGGGTAAACTTGGATGTACTTGGAGAGCATTATGCTAAGCGAAATAAGCCAGTTAGACAAAGACAAAAACCATATGATTTCACTTACATGTGGAATCTAAGGAACAAAATGAACAAACAAAATGGGAACAGACTCATTGATACAGAGAACAGACCAATGATTGATAAAGGAGAGGAAGAGGCTGGGGTCTAGGTGAAAAAGTCAAAGGGATTGAGAACTACAAAGTGTTAGTCACAAAATAATTACAGGGATGTAAAGTATAGCATAGATAATATAGTCAATAATATTGTAATCACTATGTGTGGTGCCAGGTGGGTACTTGAAATATCAGAGGATTACTTTGTAAAGTACGCAATTGTCTAACCACTATGCTTTACACCTGAAACTACTACTGCAAAAAGAAATTGAAAAGATATTATCCCATTATCCTGCCTATCTCCTGTTAATCAAGGCCTTATGCACGCTCTACTGTGGGTTTAGCACCCCTGAAAGTTTTTCCTGATGTACAAAAACGGGTTCAGTCAAGGCTTTGTTGTGATTGTTACTTGTTTTACTGTTATGTGCTAATTTTCAGAGATATGCTTACACATATTATCTAAATTATTAATTCTAGCTCATGATAGAAACTAAAAGTTTGCTTGTCAATGAAAAGGCAAAAATCAAAAAGAGATTTAGTATTGAACAAAATGTGAGTCTAAGAATCTCTTCTTTAGAAAGAGCAGTGGAGGTTAGCAAGAGTGGAAATGAAAAAATTGTAGACTTGAACCTTCAATGTTAACAGAGTTTCTATTAAGCAATCTCACTAAAGGCAACAACAACATAAAAGGTGGTGAATGGGTTAATGCCAAGAATTAGGCCCTGTCTCCCAGGGGCTCAGCTGCTTCCCCTTAGTTCCTACTTCCTGCTGCTCAGCACTTAGCCTTCCCCTGAATATCCCATTCTAACACTTACTCCTTTCCCTTCCATCCCCTTCCGTTCCCTCCTTGCCCTTTGTCAGCTGACTCTTTACAGGAAAACAATGTGATTTAGTACTTCACCCTAAGTGGTGAATGGTTGAGAGGCTTGATCCCTCTGGTGCGTTAGCACCAAATTTGGAATCCTCTATAGGAATGGCCCCTCAAACTACCATACATTTCTCCCTCTCCTAGAGAACGGAGAACAGGGCATTGGACAGAAAAGGAGTAGGGGATTAGGATGTACAGACTTCCAGTTATAAAGTGTGATGGGGATGTACTCGATATCATAGGGAACAAAGTCAATAATCATAATAACTATGTATGGTGACAGATGGTTACTAGACTTATTGTGGTGATCATTTTATAAGGTATGTTAGTGTCGAATCACTGTGTTGTACATCTGAAACCAATATAACATTGTATGCCAACTATAATTACTAGGACATTTAAAAAGTAAAAGGCGAATATTAGCTTTAGGCTATATGTGCCCATTCCATTCCAATAAAAGTAATATTATAAAATTAAAGAAAAAAAAAAGAACAGATAACTAAGTCCAGAAGTTGAGGAGAGGCAGGATCCAGGTGCTTGTCCAAGGCCATCTCCAGCTCTCAATTCTGCTTTTTGCTCTGAAGCAACTTCATCACCGAGCAGAAGAAACAATCAGTGCTGGGCTGCCCCTGCAGATTCTGCACAGCCCTTCTCTGTCCCCTTGGAAGGGGAGATACAGAACCAGAACCCTTTGCCAGTAGCTCCTGTTAGGATTCCCAGCAAGAGGTGCCTGCCTGGGTCTGCCAGGTGGGAGAGAAGCAGCAGCTGCCTGTCATCCCTGGCAAGAGGGGTGGCCGTCCAGGCGGATGGCAGTTATTCCTGCGCTCTGCGGCCAGGTGGCGGCTTCCAGAGGGGCCCCTGCCACTCTCTCACGTCAGTGCTATTGGCTTCCTGGCTTCCTGAGATCCTCTCACTTCTAGGTTTCCTGAGAGCCAGCAGGATTTTCCTTGGCCTTCGCTTCCCCAGCCTTTAAGATGGTTTTGGAAGCGTCCAATCTCTCCCTGCTTTCTGTTTTCCTGATAATACTCTAACTGGTACTGACAGGTTTGCTGATTTTATCGTTCTGTGGTATCCTGAAAGTGAGTTGTTTCTTCCCCAACCAAGAATGTAAACCAGTGATGATGTAGGACGTGTTCCGAATTTATAATAAAGCATATTTCTTGGTCTTTTCTAGCCATTTTATACATGTTTCTTGAAATCTCCCATACCCCCTGCTAAAAAAAATCAATGAAACAAATGAAAGCATCTTCATTCTTAGTTAAGTTTTTTCATTTATTATAGCTGCTATTGCTGTTATTTTGTCTTGCTTTATACCGGAATTGTGACAAAGGGCCATTAGTTTTACAGAAAGTGAAGAAAGGTAAGACGGTTGCTTAAATTTTTCCCAAACCTGGCCAGATGGGAAATTCACACATCCTTCAAGTTTATGAAACAGGCGTCGAATCTTTATTAAAGTGGCCAGCAGAAGGAGGTCATTCTCATTGATGTAGCGGTAAACTGGAATCTCCTCAGGGTTCGTTAGCTTTTCAGCAAAGAGAAAGAAAAGGGAAGCTGAGGATCTGGTAGTGGGAATGCCCCTCTGTGGGCCGAGGCCAGTGGCTACACTAATTTGGGGTTGGATTCCCTCTTGAGTCTGATTATAAACAGGGGCAGTGGTGTTACTCTAACCTGAACAAGGGAGCGAGCTGAAATGCTGTGGAGACTTGAGAGACCAGAGCAGGACAGAACAAATGATTTGAATACTTTCAAATGCTTACAATTTAGTCAAGTAATTTAATCAGCATATACTAGGGGAGCACAGAGATGCTGCAAACACGGTTTCTTCTTGGGAAGTGCCACATAGGGGCCCATGTTGTGAGCATTGGCTTGGAGGCTGATGGGGCACTGAGGGGGCAACCTTCCTCAGAGGAGGTAGCACCTGAGCTGGGTTTTCAAGAAGGACTAGGAGGACTAAAACTCTTCCTTCTCCTAAAAGGTACCCCTACCTCCAGGAGGCTGGTCCACATTAACCTCTCCATGACCCTTCCTCAGCCCCTGCTCTCCTCACTTCCTGATAGCCTTTGATTCAGGCTGACATCTGTTTGCAGCTGCAGGAAGGTGAATGGACCTACTAGCACAGCCTTGCCTGGGAAGTTCCCAGTCTGCAGTTTCAGGACCAGCCTGGAGGGGTGTTTAGTGGGGCAGACTAAATGTAAGCTGAATTACTGCCCTCTGCAAGCTGAGTGACCACTTACCTGCAAAAGACACAAGAACTCACAATATCCTTCTGCATTTTCATCCCTCCCCCATGGACAGAAAGGATGGAGGGGAGGAAGGAAGGGAAGGAGGAAGGAGTATGAGATGGATGAGTAATAAGAATGAATCAGCATTGTTTAACTTCCCTGCAATTCCAAATCTCATAATATGACAGAAAACTTTTTTTGAGATCAATAATTGTTTTAGAAAATAGGAAAAATTGTCATCAGCAGAAATAATCTTCAGGAATTCCAAAAAATCAAAAAGCAGATGGGGGCCATATCCAGAGTGATAAATGACCAAATAAACCATTAACCTAGAACACACACATTCTGAGCTGAAAGTCAACAGAAATGAGAAGCAGGAGGGGCCCTGAGGCAAATACTAGAATAACGGGCAGGGAGGTAGCCCGTGTCCTCCCCCTGCAGTGAGCCTCACAGTGGGGCTAGCCTTCCACCCCTCCCCCGCACATACATCCTCCCCACGGTCATCAGAAGCAAACTTCTGTTAGCAGCATATGCAGGAAGATAGGGATTCTCAACCACAAAAATGAACACACAACCAAGAATCACCAAACATTTGAGGAATTTTGACTCCATGACAGAAAGGCACCAGATTTACTTATGAAAGATGCTTATATTCCAGGAAACAGAATTCGTAGCCAGGGGAAGACTTTAGAATATATATAGTTAACATTTTCTGAAGGATTTGAGAGGATTATTGTTGTCAAGGAAAAGAAGTAACTGGAGGACTTGGAAGTTAATTCTATACATATAAAATATATAGCTAAAAAGTTTAGAGTAACCGTTAAAATAGAACATATTTAAAGACTGATTTTATTAGGTTGAGGAAAGCAGCAAAATCCATCTATATGTGTTTACAAGAGACACATCCAACTTGAAACTGGATTAAAAGGTTGAAAATCTAAGGGTGAAAACAGTGCACCAAGCGAATGCTAACTAAAAGAAAGCAGGTATAGAAATTTAACATCCGATGGAATAGCATTTAAGCCAAAGGCTATTAAAAAGGGAAATTGGGAATAATTTTAAATTTATTATTAAGTAATAAAGGCAGACAAGAATGATAATATGAAAAAATTTTTCAAACCCCGCACCAAATCCCCTCATTGATACCCTGAGTCACATAATGGGCAGCGCTGAAGGGCAAAGAAGTGAGGTGGAAGCTGGCATGGGGGGAGGGGTACAACTCACTGAGAAGATAGCCAACATTTTAAATTTCCTAATCACAGAGTTTCAAGGTATATAAAGAAAAATCTGGTAGAAATAGTAAGAAAAATAGACAAATTCACAACAATATTAGGAGACTTTCATATATTTCTTAGGAATAAACCAACACTATGAAAAAAAAAGGAATAGAGAGAAGTGTGGATAGAACAATTAGACATGTGCAATTTTGTGCCAAAAATACTCCATGGGGAGGAGGTGTCTAATATGCATTGGGTGAAAATTATGTAATCAACGACAAAGAAAATGTTGATACATTTTAAACAGCAGAAAAAATGCAAGCCATGTTCTTTGGCCATTAACAAGAAGGGGATAGTAATTTTTTTATGTATGTGAAAACTCAATAGCTATGGAGTTGAAGTAATCCAAATAGAAATCGTAAACTAGTTAGAAGTGAAAGAAAATTAGAGCACTACATATTAAAACGTGTGGCATATGGCCTAGGAAACATTCAGAGTGCCAGGGTGGAGGAAGGGAGGGGGTGCTGCTAGTTTAGAATGGGTGGTCAGGACTCTGAGCAGAAACCTGAAAAAAGGCAGGCAGCAGGCACATGCTAAATGTAGGAGGAATGTTTTAGGTTGAAGGAATAGCAAGTGCAGAAGTCTTGTACCAAGGACATGCCTGGCATTGTCTAGGAAAAGCAAAAAGGAGCAGGGTGAGTGAGAAGAGGGCATATTAAAATAAGGAATTCCAGGTCAGGTACAGAATTGCAGGTCTTTTATAGGACCTTGGCTTACTCTGTCTGAGTAAGATTAGAAGCCACTGGGTAGTTTTGACCAGACTTAGGTTTTCAAAGTATCACTCCAACTATTGTGTAGGGATAGGCTTTTGGAAGACTGGAAGCAGGGAGACTCATTAGGAGGCTACTGTGATAATCTAAACAAGAGATGGATTAGGTACAAGAGGCAGACAAGAGTGATAGTATTGGAGGACATGAGCAGTCTAAGGGGCTGGAGACAGGGTTTATAGGACTTGCAGATAATATATGTGGGGCTGTGAATTAGAGAAGAGGACAGCTACTTCAAACCTTTTGGCCTGAGCAGCTGAAAGAAAGCATTGTCATTTTTGGAGATGGAGAAGACAGCATGGAGCAAGCTTTCAAATATGATTTTGCTATGTTAAGTTCTTAATGCCCTCCTAGGATCCCCAAATGGATGTGCAGGGCTGGAATCAGAGATGTGCAAGTCCCGAGTTCATGGGAGGTCCCCCCCGGAGATAAAACAAAAGGCCGCCCTGGCTGGGTGGCTCAGTTGGTTGAAGCGTTGTCTCCATACATCAAAAAGATTCTGTTTTATCACCAGTTGGGGAGCCTTTGGGAGACAAATGATCAAGGATTCTCTCTCACATCGATGTTTCTTTTTCTCCCTCTTTCCCTCTCTCTCTCCCCCACCTCCCTCTCCCTTCCTCTTTCTCTAAAATCAATAAACATGTCCTTGGATGGAAGTCAATGAAATCACCCAATGAGTTAGTCTAGCTAGAGAAAAGAGAAGGCCCAGGACAGCCCTGGAAGCCCTCAATATTCAGAAAAAAAAAAAAAGTGGAAGAAAATCAGCCAAGAAAAATGAGAAGGAAGCAAAATCAAGGGAGACTAGTGACCTAGAAGCAACGGAAGAAATGCTTCCAGGAGAAAAAGTGAGCAACTGTGTAAGCTGCTGAGAGGTCATTAGATTTAGCGTAAATTTACTATAGTACATATGATATATTACGTAGCAATTAAAAATAAAATAGACAAATGTGCTTGGAAATACAGACATGGGAAAACCTTTAATACCTGTTAAATGGAAAAAAATAAATAGAATCCCCTAACAATATGATCTGTATAGTATAATCCAATTTTTATTTTTAAAAGATGTATGTAAATAATTTATAAGTGCATAGAAAAAAGAATACACAGCAAATTTTGGGTGGTGGTTACCTTTGGGAAAGGGTTAGAATAAAAGAAAGGAAAAAGGGGAAATCTCACTTTTTACTTTGTATATTTCTATATTATTTGAATCCTCAAATATGAGAATGTATTTACATGTCCCTTTTGCATTTAAAAAAAAAAAAATCCAAAGCGTGATCATGAAGACAATGAGAAAAGTAAAAACTTCTAATATCAAATTCATTTTTTTGCATCAAAGTAACTCTTTTCTGATTAAAATCTACTTCTAAGGAGGGAGGGGAAAAAGAGAGAGCACATATTTTGTACGTTTTTAGTAATAATGCACTTACCATGAATATAATGTACCATAAGAAGGCTATATTATAAATTTCGATGGCTAAATTCTAAACAGCTGCAGCAGTTGCTAGACTGACTGAAAGTAGCTAGAATAATTCATAGCACATTGTAGACTCTCACTCCACGTTGGTTGAATCTGAGGTTTCCCTTTTGTTTGTGTTTATGAGGTAGTCCTGCTTGTGCTGAATGTTGAGGTCATACTTCTACTTACTTAGAAATATAGACTTTTTAAAGGTTGTTAAGACACCTTTGAAGTTTTGGAGTTTAAGAGGCTTCTTCAAAGTCATATCCATTTCTACATGTGAATATATATTTCAGCTTTACTGAGGTATAATTAGTAAGCTCCACATGTATATTTAAGTATCAATTGGGTACTTAGTTGATGCCAAGCACCATGCATAGTACTTTGCATTCTCACTGAATCTTTACAACAATCGGTAAAGTAGGAATCGTTACCCTGGTTTTATAGATGAAGTGTGGAGGACAGACTGCCCCATGACATGATTGCTGCCAGACCCATGAGGAAGACCTGGGCCAGGACAGACTGCTTCCCGTAATACCCTCAGAGGCTGGCTGACTGTAATCCACACCATCCTTCTGATGTAAATAGTACCTCTCTTCTATGCCCCATGGTGTGCTGGTTCCTGGAACAGCCCTTGTCCTGACTTGGGCATTTTCCTTCACCTCGTTCTGTATAACTCTTTGGCGCCTGTCAGGCAGTGTGGAGGATATCCATGTCATCTGCCCCAGATGTACCTTGCATGTGAGTTCCCTTTAATAAACTCTGTTAATTGCCAGACTGGAGTGGCCTGCCTCTTTCTTTAGTCTTCCACTGCCCATCAGTTAAAAAGGTAGATTTCTAGTCTTGGGGCTTTTTCCTGGGTCTGCGTGTACTAACATGAGGAAACTAAAGTTCAAGTTCACCCACTTAGCTAAAGGGCAGAGTTGAGGTTTGAAACTACACCTTCTGTAACCTGAAGTCCATGTTCTTTTTTTTGTTAGTGTATATACATATATTTCTTTAAAAAATATTTTATTGATTATGCTATTACAGTTGTCCCATTTTCCCCCCTTCACTCCCCTCCACCCTGCACACCCCCTGCCATCAACATTCTCCAACACTTCTTTCCAGCCCCTTCTTGCCCATAAGGAAGAGATAAGGAGACAGTAACCTACAAAGGAGTTCCCATCAGACTGTCAGCTGATTTCTCAAAAGAGGCCTTGCAGACAAGAAGGGGCTGGAAAGAAGTATTCTAAGTCATGAAAGGCAAGGACCTACATCCCAGATTGCTCTCTCCAGCAAAGCTTTCATTTAGAACGGAAGGGCAGATAAAGTGCTTCTCAGATAAGGTCAAGTTAAAGGAGTTCATCATCACCAAGCACTTATTTTATGAAATGTTACAGGGATTTATCTAAGAAAAAGAAGATAAAAAACATGTATAATAAAATGACAGCAAACTCACAATTATTAACAACCACACCTAAAACAAAAGCAAAAAAGCAAAAGCCAACTAAGCAAACAACTAGAACAGGAACAGAACCACAGAAATGGAGATCACATAAGGGTTAGCAACAGGAGAGTGGGAGGAGGAGAGAGGGGGGAAAGGTACCGAGAATAAGTAGCATAAATGGTAGGTAGAAAATAGACAGGGGGAGGGCTGCAGTAGTATGGGAAATGTAGAAGCTAAAGAATTTATGACACATGGACATGAACTAAAGGAGGGGAATGTGGGTGGGAGAGGGTGTGTAGGGTGGAGGGGAATGAAGGGGGATAATGGGACAACTGTAATAGCATAATCAAAATATATTTAAAAAAGAAAACTAAAAAATAAAAATAAATAAAACTACCTCTGGAGGAAAAAAAAATCAGCTGAGAGGCTAATGGGCACTCCTTTGTAGGTAACTCTCTCCTTTTGTCTTGCTGCTTTTAAGATTCTCTT
>PVIA01009682.1:0-58761 GCA_004024845.1 Tonatia bakeri
AATGAAAATGTAAAGCTATATATTGCTATGGACCAGGCATTTTAATGCAGGGAGGAAAAAGAGACTACTGTGTCAAGGCAGGCCCATAAATAAGTGGCAACAAGCAGCATGCCATAGGTCCCCTCTGGGTAGTGCACACAGAGGCTTCCTGCACCTCTGTGCTGAGGAGGACTGTGAGCTGTACTGAGGGGAGTGGGAAAATGTGCCATGAACACCTGGACTTGGGAGTGAGGAGTACACATGCCATCTACCTGTCTTCTGCAAGTTAAGGAAACAATGCAAGTGGACTAGATACTCTCCCTCCACACAAGGAGAGCCTTTTAAAGTGAGTCTGAGACAGGCCCTAACACACAGTAAGCACTCAGTAAAATTTTTGTTAACTTAGAATAATATATATAGTTGTACAAATCTATGAACCTCATATTCTAGAGGATTCTTTGCACATCTGACCACAGTTTTTGTTAAAGAGGAAAACTGATTTCTATTCATCACCAGTTGTATATAAGAATAAGCATCACTACCAATAACATGACACTTTAAAAGTCAAGCAGGCCCAGTAAGTAGAGACCCACGTTTCCCTGAATTAGACCATCAAGAGGTGTTATCATTGAAAGATGACAACTAACTCTCTGGCTGTGACTTACCTATAAGGCTGACCCTGTGATATACCAGTAAGACTGAACTAGTATTTAGACAGAGTTTCTAAGACAAGGCAACCAAGGTAGGTGGGTTTTTCTTTTCCTGAGATTTTACTTACTTATTTTTAGAGAGAGGGGAAAGGAGGGAGAAAGAGAGGGAGAGAAACATCAATGCATGGCTGCCTCTTGTGCACCCCTTACCAGGGACATGGCCCACAACCCAGGTATGTGCCCTGGCTGGGAATCAAACTGGTGACCCTTTCGTTCACAAGCAGGCACTAAATCCACTGAGCCACGCCAGCCAGGGCCCAAGGTAGGTTTTTACACTAGAAGCAGGATGGGTGGTTGAGGCAGCTGTCATAAGCTGCTCTCAGGGGCATGGAAGCGTCTCTTAAGACCTCTGTAATATACACACTGAGAGATCAGTCCCCTTGGTATTTGATAGAATTGTTTCAAGGGACAATTTTCCTCTCAGTAATCTATCCTAAACTCAGTTATCAGATTTATTTTCATAAAATACTTCATTGTCTGTATTTCTTCCTGCTTAAAAAATATTCAAAAGCTTCTCATTACTTAGAAAATAGAATCCAATTCCTTAGTCAGTTATTCAAAGATCTGTACTGGCAATACTGTCCTGCTCAGAGGTGGCTATGAAACACTCTGAGGATTTCATCTGCTTCTTCTCTCTTCCTTTGGCTCATGGGAGTCCTGCCACCAGAAGTATGGTGCCTCCTTCCACCTGTTGTGCCCATCATTTGAAGCTTGTGTCCAACACCGCCCCCTTCATGAAGGTTTTCACACCGAACCTTGGCATCTGTAGTCAGAAGTGTGCTCTCCCTTAGTCAGTGTCAGGGTTTTAATGGAATTTATCATATATTGTTTTATATTTTAATAGAAAATGGCCAGTCATCCTACTAAACATTTTGTCTTTAAAACCATAAATTGTATTTTACTGTTCTTTATAGTTTATTGTATTTGGTACAACAGTAGTTCTATATAAGGTTATGAATAAATAATTTAAGAATGAATTAATGTTTGGAGTGATAAAAATGTTTTTAAAAAGATAGTAATTGCACAATATTGTGAATGCACTAAATGACACTTGTTTCCTTTTAAATGGCTAATTTTATGTTACTTGAATTTCACCTCAATAATTTTTGAAAGAATAAATTAATACAGATGAATGAATTATTACAGCTTTCTGGCATTTAGCTGGAAACCTGGAACCATTTCTTTCTGTTTTCTTCCATTTTTTAGAAGAGAACCATTCAACAAGTAAATATATTTCCATATCAGCAGCATGAAGCTATAGCTAGCTTCTTCCAATTTCTCCATCTTCTGGCCAGATGGCCTTTGCAGAGTGGTGGCTCCACTGATCCCATGCTGATCTGGAGTGAGTGGAGGACATTATGCCCTATATTCCCCATCTTCAATCTGATTTAATCAAGCCTCACTGGCCTCCATTCAGACTGTGTGAAGGAGTTCACACTCTAACATAAAAATGGGAGAATGGGTTTGAGAGTTTCTGATCACTGCTTAGTTTGAAAGGAAGTTAAATCCAAGAGTTCACAAACAAGGTAACTTTTTCTTTAGCTACAAATGCAAATCATTGTCAATGACAAATTCTCCTTTATATAAATGCATTCTAAGAGTGTTACATATTTTACCACAGAAGAAGACATTCTTAAATGACAGTTAAACAAAATATTGAGCATAGTTTAAAGACTTTGAGTGGAGTCATTTCACCTGTAGTGACAATCTAGCTACCATGAATGACCCTTCTTGAGATGCTGGTGGAACTGATAAATACAGGGTCTCCACCTGCAGTCTCTGCCTTCTCCAATTCATCCTGGAAAATGTCACCAGATTTATTATTCTCACCCACTCCCATACCCAGAAACATTACTAACTACTCTTTATCCTAAAGAAGTCCTATCTCTTTAGGTCAATGGTTCTTACCGCAGGCTGCAAATTAGAACAAGCTGAACATTTTAACCATGCTGGTGACTGGACCATTTGAATTAGAAGCGGTAGACAGCGTGGCCCAGGTGTAGGTGTTTTGGAAAGCTCTTCAGGCAATTCTAGTGTACAACCAGAGTAGAAAGCCACCATCTTGGATGATTTTTAAGAACGTGGAAGGAAATGGCAGGAGCAGAGATGTGGGATATAGGTAAGAAGGAAAGAGAAGGTAGACCAGTCATAATGAAAGGACAGAACTGAGACAGCTGAGTTTTTGCTGGCAGATTTCCTGGGTATGTGGAAGATAGAAGTTTTACTCTCTGAGTGAAAACAGAAAATGAGTCCCACAACCACTCCTTGCCGGTTACCGTCCCTTTGTCAGCCCGAAGTCTTTTATGTCTGATTCTGGCAGAGGTATGAGCAACATGGCTTCTGGCAGGTCCCTGGTGTCTTGACAGGCCGCTGTTTCCATTTCGTGTCTGTATACCCAACCCTGCCCTTCCTAGAAGACAAACCTCTGAGAGGCACGATTGCAAGACCAAGATTTTATTGGCTGATAATTTCCCCCACTGCATAAAGCTCAAGAGGGTGACAGTGTTTCATCTGCCCCAGCTACTCATAGGCTCTTTCCTCTCTGAGGTAGGATGAGGTACAGTTTGCATCACATAGTCTACTAGCCAGGATTTCTGTCCCAGCACAAAACTGCGAATCTTGAAGGGTATACATGATATTATTGTGAATAGACAGATAGACATCTGGTATCCCCAAACTCCTGTTAGGAAGCATTCATATCTAGGTTTTGCCACAAGATCTAGGGTGGGCTTTATCGAATTACTTTATGACTGTGCTTTTGGAAATGTTTCCCTCTAGTCATTATTATGAGGTAATGTATTAGGTAATGTCTTGAAAATTAGCCAGAGGACTAAAGAGTTAGCCTTATAGCTCACATACCTGAGAGTAATGTTGGTTTATTATTTTATGTATGACAGTATCTTTGGAATGCCTCATAAACAGAAATTAATAGTGACAATTCTGTCTGTGTGCTTAAATGCAACCTCACCAACACATAATGCTCAGAGAAGCCAAGGCCACTAACTGAGCACTTTAGATAATTCCTCTATTATCCCATCCAGGGTACATTCCGGCCTCTCTTGTCTCAGACATCAGAGCCAACTTCAGTTACCCAAGGTTCACTGAAATCCACAGATAATTCCCCAATCATATATTTTTAAAGAATTTCAACCTCTGTTCCCCTCTTATCTCCTATCAGAATTTCCAAGCAGCGACAGAGTTATGACTCAAAATAGCCAGCACTAAAGACAAAAGGACTGGCTTGTAATGTAAGAGTGGTGGCAAACAGATGACTGAAACCACATACTTACTTTCAATACATTTCTTTTCCTTTTACCCTTTTCATTTAAACCTTTCTATGTGTGATTTAAAGCTAAGTGTTATTTTGGGGGAATTAAGTTATTAACTTATGAAAAAACATCATAATGTCTGTATAATCTGGTTTTAAAAAGCATTAACTTGGATTTGCCCCTACATAGAAATTACTCTAGTAAACATTTCTTTCTTTTCCTTATAACCCTGGAACCTCAACATTATAATACCTTATTCATACCAGCACATTGTGTTAGAATAGGCTTTATAAGTCTCTCTCACTTCAGCATGTTTTTGAGCCTCATCACGACTAGCCTCATCACGTCTTCTGGTCCCCATTACCTAACACAATACCTGGCACACTTGTAGGTATTTATAGAGTGTCTGATGAGTGCATTAAATGAATAAATGATTCTTCTTTTCATATGACCTCATGATACAATAAGAAATAGACATCATTATATGAACTACCTTAACCCACAGCTAAGAGAAAACTGTCATAGAGCATGAAAAAGAGCCTAAGACACCTGCCTCATAGTTTAGCTCTCGCTCCATGTTTTGCTTATTAAGATAAATCATCCATACATAGATCTTGAAGCAATACTTTTATACAGAAAGTTTAGTCACTTCTCCAGAAGAATGCCTTTCAAATATTTATAACCAAGATATATTAATCAATAAGATATACATGAAACACATACTATGCACAAAACAATATTCTATGTGTTTAAAATAAATATAAAGTATAATCCAGAGTATTCCTAGATTCTAGGAGATTTGTATCTAATTGAGATGATGTATATACTCCCCTGTAGAATTCCTTGAACTTTCAGTAAAACTGTGATATGTTCTTATATTACACTAATCAACTTATTTACTTCCATGAATGTTCATCTGCTAGAATTTATAGACTAGGAGATCTAAATATTTACTCAGTGCCTCACAGGAATAGTGTGAATCCACATGAGGTAATTAATATACGTTTGTTGAATAAGTGTGTATATACCTATATATGTGCAATACAAAATTATTTAATTGATTGATTGTGTATTTAGATGAAATTTGGTATGGGTGTAAAATGAGAAGGAAGAAAATGATGAATTTAGTATAACATGTCTATCACACAAATGTCCATGTCCAATTTATTTATTTAAACAGGCGCATGTCCAATTTGTCCTGTGATGTTACAGTGCAAGTGGTAACCTACCAAATATATAGGCAGAAACTGGTTTGGCCTGTAATTCAGCTGAATCTCTTGTATAACAATGTTCTTTTTTATTGTATTTTTTCATTACCATGCATCCCCCATATACTACCCCCCCTGCAAACAGCACACTGTTGTCCATGTCCATGAGTCCTGTCTCCTTTTTGCTGTATCCTTCCACCTACTAAACCCTCCCTATAGCTGTCATCCTGTTTTCTGTCCATGAGTCTGTTTCTCTTTCTCTTGTTAATCCAATTTGTTCATTAGATTCCATGATTCCTCATGTTCACTCATATGTGGAGTAATAAATATTCTTTATTACACTTTTCTGAACACACTTTCAAAGAGTTTTTCACTAACCAGATCTTGGCATTGCTACATTTTAGTGAGGTCCTAAAAAGACTGAATGAAAAGTGACTTTCATCCAAATACAGGGTGGGAGAAAAGTAGGTTAACAGTTTTATGTATGCAAAACACAGAGTTTATTCTTGTACTATTATTTATTAACTGTTGTATTATTTTCCATGTGAACAACTCTAAACCTACTTTTGTCCCCTCCATATGCATCTCTGTATTACATAGAAATATACAATAAAACATGTGATATATTTTTTAAGTGAATTATATATTTTGCGGCCCAAAGACTGAAAAAGGGATTCCACTTTATTTTTACTAGCATGCTTGAAGGCAAATGTCCTTTAAATTTGCACATCATGAGAATGGAATGTGCTAGAGATCAGCTGAAAGTTTAAAAAATGGGAGCTTTGCAGCTGCGGCCATGGTCTTGGGAGCAGCAGGAGAGGACCGGCCTCCTGGCCATCCTGCAAGCTCTGATGAGCTCCCCAGGGAGTCACAGACAATGCTCCCTGCCCTGAGAAAGCCCCATTCAGGCTTTGAGCCAAATGGATGCAGGTGTATAGAACTAATATCTTACATTTGCATAGCACAGTATAATGTTTCTCACTACAATCTTACAAATCAGGCAAAAATATAATTGTTCCCAGGTTATAGACAAGGAAACTGAACTTTGGTGAGGTTCTGTGGGTGAGATAATAGAAAATAAATAATTGGTCTTTGCCCCCTGGTTCCTGGCACAGAGTTCTTAAAACCCTTGTAATTTCTTAAGTGATAAAAGCACTAAAAAACATCATTTATTCTAATATTTGGTCTTTAACTCTGATTTTGGATACCAAGCTCCTATATTCCTTGAAATTTCCTCAGCAATAGGAGGATCTTTTTCTTTTCTTTCTTTCTTTTTTTTTTTTTTCTAAAGAGGAGACCCTGGGGGCTAAAGAGGAGGCTCCTGGATGACTTCTGGATGGGAGCCGTTCCTAAGAAAGACCAAGCCGTGATTAGAAGCTTGGAATTTTCAGCCCCTCCCCTCATTCTCCATAGAGGTGAGAGGGGCTAGAAATAGAGTTAAGAACTGATCACGCTATGTGATGAAACCTCCATAAAAATTCCAAAATTAAGGAGTTTGAGCACTTCCAGGCTGTTGAGCACAAGAAGGTGTTGGAATGGTGAGACCAGAGAGGGCACAGGAGCTCCGGGGCCCTTCCCATATTCCTTGCTCTACGCAACTTTTCCACTTGGATGTTTATCTGTATTCTTTATCATGTCCTTTTATAATAAACTGGTAAACAATAAGTAAACCTTTTTTCTTGAGTTCTCTAAGCCACTCTAACAATTGAACTGAAGGAAAAGGTCAAGGAAACCTCAGATTTATAGCAGATTAGGGGAGAGGTAGGGGTGGGGTTGGGGGGCAGTCTTCTGGACTGAGCCTGAGTCCTTAACTAGTGGGATCTGATCCTGTCTCTAGGTAGACAGTGTGAGAATTGAGTCAAGTGGTAGAATACCCAGCTGGAATCACAGAATTGCTTGGTGTGGGGAAACTTCACACATCTGGTATCGAAAGTGTTGTGAGTGTGGTAGTTGTGTAAGAGTAAAAGAGACACAGGAGGGGGGCTTGCTTTTCCCTACTTAAGTAACTTGTGAGGCCCCACAGTTGAAAGCAATACAACTAAAACCAGAACCTACAGATCCTATCAGATCTCCTATAGGGGTCAGAGGATACAAGCATTGCCAATTTTATCATTTTTTGGTTACGTGACCTTCTGAAAGTTTTGCAAGCTCTCTGAAATTCAAAAGACTTATCAATAAAATAGAACAAAAATCTCTCACATTGTTACTACAAGAGTGAAATAATGTGTGAAAAGTTTTGTTGATGGCAAAGCATTATTATACATTTTCCAAAACATTCAGTATTTTAAAAATGGGTATACATTCAATTATGTACAATTATGAAATCCTCAAAGCTCTAAAATCCAAAGTATTTCTAATTCATTTAACAGCAAAGTTTTACCTAAACTAATAGGTCTGTATATTGTCTTGTTTTACCTTAGTGTGAAATTCCATTGTTTCACAGCAGAAACATCAAAATAATTACAAGGTTACGAGTTGCTGCCTCATACCTGTAGGATGTGTTCTGCAATAGTTGTTAACATAGCATATTATCTCTCTAAAACACGAACATCCCATATTCCAATGCACATCTGATCTTAGAGACCTTGGAGATATCACGAGGCTTGTAATACACACTGGAACCCTGTTGACCTGCTGATGATAGGATGCCACAGTTCTGGGTCAAGATGCATAGCTGTCAGAGGCTCGGTGGTCTGGGGGTCAGCCACAGGCTAGATTCACTCCAAAGCAGACAGGCCAGCTTTGGAGAAGTTGCACACTTCTAGTCCTGAGCTTCACCTTAATCCCTGGTCCTGAAATTAATCTGTCTCTTTGAACTATTCTTAGACCCACACATAAACATGCACTAGAATCAGAAGCCCTGGTGGAATGGATGAGCAAAGACATTGGGAAACAGACTGGAGTCTTAATCACTGATCTAGTGCTTACCAGATCTGCATCTTAGACATATTTATCAAGGTTTGCACATTGCAACTTCTCATCCTTTCTTTTTAGCTTTCATAACAATGCACACTTTATTTTTAAGTATATTTTATTGATAATGCTATTACAGTTGCCCCAATTTTCCCCTTTGCCCCCCTCTACCCAGTCCCACCCTCCTCTCCAGCACTCTCCCCAACCTTAGTTCACATCCATGGGTCATGCATATAAGTGCTTTGGCTTCTCCATTTCTTAGACTGTTCTTAAATTCTATCTATTTTGTACCTACCAATTATGCTTCTTAATCCCAGTACTTTTTTCCCCATTCTTTCCCCTCCCCCTCCCCCTCCCCACTGATAACCCTTCATGTGATCTCCATTTCTATGATTCTATTCTTGTTCTAGTTGTTTGCTTAGTTTGCTTTTGTTTTTCTTTTTTTTAGACTCAGTTGATAGTTGTTTGTTGTAATTTTAATGTTCATAGTTTTGAGCTTCTTCTTTTTCTTAAATAAATCCCTTTAACATTTCATCTAATAAGGGCTTGGTGATGAAGAACTCCTTTAGCATTACCTTGTCTAGGAAGCAGTTTATTTGTTCTTCCATTCTAAATGATAGCTTTGCTGGATAGAGTAATATCAGTTATAGGTCCATGCTTTTCATCACTTTGAACACTTCTTGCTAGTCCCTCCTTGCTTGCAAGGTATCTTTTTAGGAATCAGCTAATAGTCTCACAGGAACTCCTTTGTAGGTAACTCTCTGCCTTTTTCTTGCTGCTTTTAAGATTCTCTCTTTATCTTTAACCTTTGGCATTTTAATTATGATGTATCTCAGTGTGGACCTCTTGGGGTCCAATTTGTTTGGGATTCTGTGCTTTCTGGACTTGTATGTCTATTTCCTTCACCAAATTAGGGAAGTTTTCCTTCATTATTTTTTCAAATGATTTTTCAATTTCTTGCTTTTCTTCTTCTCCTTCTGGCACCCCTATGATTTGGATGTTGGCACACTTAAAGATGTCTCAGAGTCTCCTTTACAACTAATCTCAAAACAAAATACAGCTAGAATTGTCAGAAAATTGAACTGTATGGAAGTCCAACAACCAAGGATTCAAAGAAATTTTCTCTCCTTGTTTTTTTTTATTTTTATTTCCTCATTCTGGACTGGTTGACTGTTTATTCCTTCCTTATGTTCCAAATTGTTGATTTGATCCCCAGCTGTTGGTTCCCTGTGGATTTTTCTTTATTTCACTTAGTGTAGCCTTCATTTCTTCCCTTATGCATTTGCCTGAGTATGTGATCTCTCATATAGATGAGATCATATAGATGTGATCTCTCATATAGATGAGAGATCTCATTGATCTCTGAGTATCCTTATCACCAGCATTTTGAACTCTGCATCTAATAAGTTAGCTATCTCTATTTCACTTAGCTTTTTTTCCTGGAGTTTTGATCTGTTCTTTCATTTGGGCCATATTTCTTTGTCTGCTCAATTTGGCAGCTTCCCTGTGTTTGTTTCTATGTATTAGGTAGAGCTGCTCTGACCCTGTCTTGGAGAATCTGTTGCATTCTAAGGAGTGGAGCCTTAGGTATTCACCAGAGTGAACCTGCTTGGCCACTTTGTGGTGCTATATGTGGGGGAGGGGTCTGAGAGGGAACAATGCTGCTTGCTCAGCTCTTGCTCTGTTTCTGGTCACTTTTCTCACTTTCAGTATGTGACTGAAAGAGACCTTCTAGCTGCTGCCCTGGTGCTGAAACCCACCCTGAGTGGGTGGGTTTGCGTATATTCTAGGGCCTTGTAGGTCCTTTAAACGGACTTTTCTGATAGACCAGAAGTTTCTTCTGCTGCCTTAACCCTCACTGGTTTTTATAGCCAGAAGTTATGAGGCTTTATTTCCTGGTGATGGAACCCTGGGTTGTGCCCTCTGGCCTGGGACTGGGATGGCTCACTCCCCAGGTGTCCCTTCTAGTTTTTGTCTGCCCTGGGTGAATGTGGGACCACCTGGCCCACTGGCCACCACTGCCTCACTGCCACTGCCACACCATGTGATCTCTGCCCTGGTTCCCTGTCTCTACCCCTCCTACCTGTCTGGATGAATATTTCTTCTTTAAATCCTTGGTTGTTGGACTTCCATACAGTTCAATTTTCTGACAATTCTAGCTGTATTTTGTTTTGAGATTAGTTCCGATCCTTCTTATGGTTACCTGAGGAGGTAAAGCATGTCTACCTATGCCTCCACCTTGGTCAGAAGTCCTGCAGCTTCTCATTCTTAAAGTGAGAATTTTCCTAATGTTTTTGAGGGCTGTGGTCAGTTTGAAATGATACAGCATACGTAGAAGTATTTTCTGTGGTGACTGATTGACACTAAGTGTCTCATAAACGATAGAATCCACCCTCTTTTCCTGTTAGCATTTCCATGTTATTTCCACTCATAGAAATCTCTATTGTAAGGTTATTTGTGAAGTTTTTCTTCAAATTGCTGATTTGTTATTATTGTGGTTATTAATTAAAATAGCTGAGGGTTGTTATTTCTTTTTCTGAATCTTGGTCTGGATCCGAGCCATTTTAAAGTCAAGGAAGTTGAATTTCTGGTTTAATTCCCATATTATTCTGTCAAACTAGTTTTTTTAAAAAAAAACTGTTTTAATAATATATGAGGTTTATAATGCATGTGTTTTACAGTTTACAGGAAACAAAGCAAAACACCCCTACGTGATAAAGTGTATTTATTGTAGGTCAACTAATTACATTTCTCAGACCTGGAATATATGGAATTTGATGGTTAGTCCTAGTCTTTGCAGAACTCTGGGGAACACCCTGTAACTTGGCCATGAATTACTCTGGACTTTAGAAGGCTGGAGCTCCTGATAATAGCACATGAGCTTTGGCATGACTAACTCCTGTAAATTTAAATAGATTTTAAGTTAAAAAATTCTCTTCAAAATTTATCACAGTTACAGTGCATGAAGAAAGACCCCATCCAGTGTTTGAGTTTCTTGCTGCTGCTGCATTAGGCATCACAAGAGCCCACTCAGAGGCCATCAGGGAACCTCAGGGTCAGGTGCTAGTTGTCACACGAAGCCTCTTCTTCTCAAGTAGAGGAGTGTATGTTGCAAAGGAAAACTTGTGCATTTATGAAGCTGGCCTGTAGGTCAGGGGGAAATGTAGGGCAATTTAGTGAATGGTCATAAGACAAAGAGTCATAATAAAATAAAATAGACCTCACTAATGTGAATACAAGGAAATCAATGCCAGGCAAAGTTGTGGCTTCAAAATGAACAAGGACATTTTTATAAGAAACTATAGAAAAATACTGTATAACCTCAGGTAGAAAAGGAGTGATAAGACAAAATATATAAACCATAAAGGAAAACATTGCCCAATTTTGCTTCATGAAAGTTTAGAATGTCTGTAGATTAAAAAGTAGTAATAAACAAAGGTACAGGACAAGCCACAGACTAGGAGATGACATCTTCATACAACAGATAAAAGATGAGTTCTTGGATTAGATAAAGCAGTTCTATACATTAATAAGAAAACACTAATAGCACAGTAGAAAAATGGGAAAAGAATATGAATCAAAGATATTTTAGTGGCCAATAACATATAAAAATATGTTCAATGTGATGAATAATTAGGGAAATATAAATGTAAACAGATTTGGCCAAATTTAAGAAAATGCATAACACCAAGTTCTGATGTAAATGTGGTGAAATGGCAAGTCTGATGTGCTACAGAAGAGGAGTACAGATTAGTAGAGCCACTTCGGAGAAGAAGTGCTCGACACTAAATTCTAAAGTTGAAGGTATGCCTCCTCCTTTTCTCAGGACTTGCATCGGGAGCAGGACTTCCCACAGACAGCAGCCCCAGTGTGCTCTGCTTGGGTCCCGTGTGTGCTGAGATACTGACCCTGGAGGCTTGGGGATGAGTCGGGGAGGTAGAGAAGGAAGGGCTCACAGTGGCCTGAAGCTGGATGGTTTCCTGTGGACATTCAACAGGATTCCTCATCTGTTTCTCTAAGTACGCCATAGACACAGTCTCATTTCCTATGTGGGAATAAAGTTGAGCAAGTCTGCCCAGAAACATGCCCCTTCCTTTTCACAAGGGGGTAGGCAGAGGGGTCATACATACATATCTACAGCATTGTTTATCCTGTATTAAAAACACAATTACTGCATTGTCTATAATAACAAAAACTTGGAACTACTCAATTGCCCCATTTAAAACTTTCTAACTCAGAAAGTTCTACCTCTAAGTGGTTTTCTGAAGTCTCATCTTCTCTCCCATTATACTCTGTCCCCTTATGTTGCTTTTTATTCACTTTAAAGATTTTTTCAAAGGTGATATTCTATTATATATTTATTTGTTTCTTGTTTATCTCCAGCACTGGATGTCAATTCTTTGAGTGCAGGAAACAGTGTATTTTACTTACTCCTATATACTCAGAACATAAAACAGTATGAAGCATAAGAGATACTCAAATTTTTTTTCAGTATTTAATGAATGTCCATTTTTTAGTTTAATTGTGTATATTTATATAACAAAATACTATGTAATAGTTAAAATGTAAGAATTAGGGTTCTGTGGACCAACACAGAGACATTCTCAAAAACATAATGTCGTACAATAAAGCAGGTTAAAAAATTATATATGTAAAATACTATTTTTATAGAAATAAAAACATGAAATATTACATACATTATGTATATTATATATGTATAATAATAGTATAAAATATACATAAGAAACATACACAAATAATTCAGAAACTACTAAAGTTTCTATCTCTGAGAACACAGCAGGAGAAGAAAGGAAAGAGAATGACACAGGTGAGGGGGGTGAATCGACTGTAACATTTTATTTATTTTAAAAATGTTATAATTGTGGCAAATGTATTAGTACCCAATATACTTGCATAGTATATTGCACAGGTGTTTATTATATATTTTAGCACATTTTTGTTTGTACTATATAGATATTTTGTGTCTATATAGGTAAACGTTTGGAAGAACTGACAAACTTCAAGAGTCTCTGGGCCTTTTGCCTGTTCTGCAGCATGGGTCAAAGCCTTCTCCATCACCTCATTTATTTTTGCTAAGTTTTACTTAAGAGGCAAATTGGAGAAAAGTTTACCACCAATGAATGTCAGCTCTCCCTTTCCCATCTGAGCTGCTCAGAGAGTTTCCCTTCCCTGCAGCTGTCCTGAATGGCTCCACAAAAGTCCTTTGTCCCACTTCCTGTCCCAGGCTCCACATCCCGGAAGTCCCAAGCAGTTTCCTCCTGTGACTTCTGGGATGTGCTGGGGCATGGCGTAGCTGGGCTGCAGCTGCTGTGATTCTGACACTGGGGAATGTGCACTTTAGCATCATGTCCCCTTTCACATTCTAAACAGCCCTTTTCAGTCTTTTAATAGATTCTTGGAGGAGGAGGAAGTGGAGGCTGAGGTTAGCTGTTCACTTGTGTGCATGTCAGCTAGATTGTCAGCTGGCACTCAGCTGACCATTTAGTCTGATGGTATTGTTTTCTGTTACATACACATGTGTGTGCACATACAAACAGAGCCCCGGCCTTTCAAGCCATCCATCTGTATGCCTACAAGTTCCTTTGTACTAGCCAAAATTATTTTTAAATAATTTTTTATTGTTGTTCAAATACAGTACTCTCTATTTTCCCGCCACCACTTTCCCCCACCCCACCCACTCCCAACTCCCACCCTCAATCCTACTCCCCTTTGGCTTTGTCCACAGGTTCTTACATGTTCCTTGACAACTCTTTCCCTTCTATCCCCCATTACCTCCCTCTCTCTTCCCCTCTGGTTACTGTCAGTTTGTTCTTTGTTTCAATGTCTCTGATTATATTTTGCTTGCTTGTTTGTTTTGTTGATTAGGTTCCACTCACAGGTGAGATCATATGGTATTTGTCTTTTACCTTCTGGCTTACTTCACTTAGCATAATGCTCTCCAGCTCCATCCATCCTGTCATGAAGGGTAATAGCTCTTCTCTCTGCTGCATAGTATTCCATTATGCAAATGTACCATAGTTTTCTGGTCCATTCATTTACTGATGGGCATCTAGGTCGCTTCCAGCACTTAGCTATTATAAATTGTGCTGCTATGAACATTGGGGTGCATGGGTTCTTTTGGATTGGTGTTCCAGGGTTCTTAGGATACAATCCTAGCAGTGGAATTGCTGGGTCAAAAGGCAGTTCCATTTTTAGTTTGTGAGGAAATTCCATACTGTTTTCCACAGTGGCTGCACCAGTCTGCATTCCCACCAACAGTGCACTAGGGTTCTCTTTTTCCCACAACCTTGCCAGTATTTGTTTGTTGATTTGTTTATGATGGCCATTCTGACCAGTGTGAAGTGGTACTTTACTGTGGTTTTAATTTGTATCTATCTGATGGCTAGTGATGCTGAGCATCTTTTCATATGTTTCTGGGTCCTCTGTATGTCCTCCTTGGAGAAGTGTCTGTTCAGGTCCTTTGCACATTTTTTTAATTGGATTGTTTGTCTTCTTGGAGTAGAGTCATGTGAATTCTTTATATTTTTTGGAGATCAAACCCTTCTTCAAGATACCATTGACAAACATATTTTCCTATATAGTTGGCTCCCTTTTCATTTTGCTGATGTTTTCTTTAGTCATGCAGAAGCTTTTAATTTTGGTGAAGTCTCATTTGTGTATTTTTTCCTTTATGTGCCTTGCTCTAGGGGACATATTGGTGAAAATATTGCTGTGTGAAATACCTGAGATTTTCCTGCATATGTTTGCCTCTAGGACTTTTTAAATGTAAGTATTGTGACTTATATTTAAGTCTTTTATCCATCTTGAGTTTATTTTTGTGTATGGTGTAAGTTGGAGGTTGAGTTTCATTTTCTTGCATGTATTGTCCAGATGTCCCAACACCACTTGTTGAAGAGGCAGTTTTTACTTCATTTTATGCTTCTGCCCCCTTTATCAAATATTAATTGATCATAGATACTTGGGTTTATTTGGGGGCTCTGTATTCTGTTCCATTGATCTATGTGTCTGTTCTTATGCCAGTACCAGGCTCTTTTGATTATCATGGCCTTGTAATATAGTTTGATGTCAGGTATAGTGATAGTGATCCCTCCTACTTTGTTCTTCTTCTTCAAAATACCTACGACTATTTGGGGTCATTTATTATTCTATATATATTTTTGAAATGTTTGTTCTATATCTGTGAAATATATCATTGGTATTTTAATAGGGATTTATAAATTGCTTTGGGTAGTATAGACATTTTGATGATGTTAATTCTTCCAGTCCATGAACATGGTATATGCTTCCATTTATTTGTATCTTCTTTCATTTCTTTCTTCAGTGTTGTGCAGTTTTCTAAGTACAGGTCTTTTACCTCCTTGGTTAGGTTTATTCCTAGGTACTTTATTTTTCTTGTTGCTCTAGCGAATAGGATTTTTTTCCTTATTTCTGTTTTGGATCTTTTCTTGGTGGTGTACAAAAATTCCTTTGATTTCTGAATTATTGACTTGGTATCCCACTGCTTTGCCAAATTCACTTATTAGTTTAAGTTGTTTTTTGGTGGAGTGTATAGGGTTTTTTATATACACTATCATATCATCTGCAAACAATGACAGTTTTACTTCCTTCTTTCCAATTTGTATGCCTTTTATTTCTTCTTCTTGACTGATCACTGTGGCTAGGACTTCCAATACTAAGTTGAATAGAAATGGTAAAAGTGGTACATCCTTGCCTTGTTCCTCCAAAATTATATTTAATCAAATACTGAGGTATAAGCTCAAAATATATGTTTGTTGGTATCTGTAATCATGTCAAGTGAGGTTCTGTTTTATAAGATGGAAGAAGAATGGAGAAAGTAAATGAAAGTCCTCCTCATACACAGAGGATCTGGAACCTTTCTAAATCTAGGGAAGCCTCAGTGGACCATTAATATGACTATAACTCCCCAAATCTCCCTTTCCCCAGACACCTAAAGACAGGTAGGTTGAGCATAAAACTCTGCCTTCTTCTTCCACCTTTAGTAACTTTCTTCCAGGCAAAAAGCTTCCCAAAACTCATTAAGATCTGCCTTCTCACTCTCTATAGAAAGTCCAGAAACTTCAGAACTATTAGAGCAGAAGTTGGCAAACTGAGGTTCCAAGAGCCAAATCCAACCAGCTGCCCCAACTGCCTGTTTTTTAAATAAAGTTTTATTGGAACATAGCAATGCTCTTTTTTTTCTTTCTTTCCTTTTTTTTTTTTTTTTTTTACAAATTGTCCATGGGTGTTTTCACAATAAAATGGTAAGTTTGAATAGTGCTGAGGAAACCATATGGACTCAAAACTTAAAATATTTACTATCTTGCCCTTTAAAAGTATACTGACCAAACTTTGGTAATAGAATCCTGTGGTTTGGAGGACTGACTAAAATAGATTATGGCCAAGAAATAGGAGGTCAAAAAGATGTTTATACTGAACTAATACCAAGTTTATACCAGATTAGCAACAAAACTGGGGGCCAAATCCTCATCTTTAATTATTTATTTTTTAAATATGACAAAATCAAAGAAGTACCCCTTTATAAAGTAGTCTTCTCATTGATTGGGAATTGTCCCTGCTGCCCCATCATCCCTCTCCCAAACATTAACAATAAAGTAACACAGAAATTTAATTTGTCTGTGATTTGTCATCTTTGGTTAAGCTGTGGTTGCTTCCCAGACTTGTCACCTTCACCTCATGACTAGGTGCCAAGATGTCCATGACACTGGCATGGCCCAGAGTGTGTAGGGAGGCTGGGTCATAGGTTCATAACTAGTTTGTCACTATAGCTGTCCCTTAATCATAGGAGAAAACTCGGGTAGATGCTGACTAACTAGACATAGAAGACAAATGATATACTTTTTGATGACTATGAGTTTAAAAACCATCTGAATGATCCAAGCTACAGGAAAATGACTGTCTTAAAGAACTCCCATCCACCACTTACTGTAGCTAATTATTTTGGTTTTTAGAAAAATTGTAACTATTGGTATTAAATGCACAATAACATATTTGGCAAAGTTAACCAACCCAAGAAAAATCTGCTCTGGGTCCATATTTTTTTTAATGTATCTGTCTGCTTTGAATGTCATGTGACTCACAGCTAGTCACTCAACCTCTTTGGGTTTCAGTTTGACTCCAAAAATGAAGAGTTTGGACCAAATAACAAGAAAAACATCTTCCCTTTTTACTTTCACAAGAGTTGTTCCTATGCCATTATTCTATGATTCAAATAAGTTGTGTACCTCCACCGTGCTTAAGTGCCTTCAGAATGTCGAAACTGGCTTGGCAACCCTGCAGCAGTGTGGCGTTTTTTTCTGTGTTCTTCTTTATAACAAGGTATTGTTCAAAAACAGAGTATTTTCAGTGTTCAAATTTTCTGTTTTCCAGTACTAACCTATGCCCATCACTTAACTCATCCTCGTCATACACTCTTTCTGGCCTTGGTTAGTTGTCGCCATTGCCCTAAGATTATGGCAATTCTAAGAAATCTTGACAGACACCATACACAGTCTCAGGTCTCAGTGCCTCAGGCCTCGCTGTGGTAAGGCCTGATTCTAGAACACCAAAATGGCTGGTGAGAGGCTGCAGCATGCCCGTCCCAGCGGCTTTCCTCCCCTGCCAATAGCCATGCTCAGAATAACTGTGTGAAGCGGTTGGACTGTCTGAACTCCTCTCTTTCCCACGCAGCTGAGTTAATCCTGGTGGAGTCTATGTGGTGAAAACCTCAGACTCTGGCCTTAGTTTTCAGAATTCCTGAGCAGAAAAATATCTATGGTATATTCTGATAGTTTTGTGGATTATAGTGTGTATTTTTTGTGTGAGGCTTACAGTATGAGAATTTTTTGTACCGTGTTTAAGTGGTGGATGGAATGTAGAGGAGTTAGGACTCACGCTGTTGAGGCCTTTTGAAGTTGCCAAATGTTTTCTCTAAAGCCCACATGTACAGTCAGGCTTGGATTTTCTCTCCCAACATTCTCAGCTGGTTGCATTTGGGCCTCTGTGGGAGTTACCTGAGCATTGGTACTGAGTGATTGGCATAAAAATCTCAGACAATGATTAAAGAAAGTTGCAAGATCTCCCTGCCCGGCAGCTGAGAGTTTGATCTGAAAAGAAAACAAAATCAATTTCCAACTCGGTTTTTTGCCCAGTAATATTTTGCAAGTCAATAAAAGCATCCAATCCCAGACACTTGGGGATTTTAATGTAATTTTGGCACTTCAGAAATAAAGTATAGAAGCCAAACATCAGAAGGCTTGGTGAGATGCTACGTCTCAGAGAAGACAAAAATTAAACTGAGAAAAAAAACATTGTTATAATATCTGTTCTTGATGGGTTAGTTTATTTTGTATGTCCTGAGAAATAAATGTACTTCAGATAGAAAATGAAATAAGCAGAGTGCAGATGGGTCTTAACAAACATCAATTTTGAAGATATTTTTGATACCTTAAAAATGAATGCAAGTGGAGCAGAAAGATTTTTCAGAGTACAATAACTAAATAAACACCAGTGGATTGGTTTGATAGAGTTTCACTTAGTTGGTTTCCTAATTTGTCAGGACATAACCAACACTCATCTGCTTCTATGAGAGTTGTTCCTTTGTACTTTTCTCAGTGCCTTCTGATATTGAGGATCATGGTGTGATTTCATTTGCAGAAAAGTCCTGCTATTAAAAGACCTGGAAAACATTGGATTAGGTTATGTCTGAGGATTCTTTTGGCTTCTCTAGCTGATATGAGGTGAGGAGAAAGGAAATGAATCAGGGAGAGAATAGTATGACAAAGACACTACTGGTTTTTTACCTAGATCCTTTTCTCCATTCCACCTCACACACCTTTTCTTGCTTGCAGATCTCTGGCTTTGTTCTGATATTTGGAGTCACCATGGGATTAGGGCTGGAGACCATCACTGGCCCAAAGGTGAATCTTAATTGGTCTATGTCAATCAGAACAGTCTCAATCACTAGCCAGTCATATGCTCTAACACTGGGCTGTGTAGAACTAGAGTCTACTGGGAGTGTCTACAAATGGCTTCCTTTGCCAGAGAAAAGTGGTGCACAGAAAAATCCATTTCTGTTGCTGTAACAAATATTAGGGCCAGCTATATTGTTTGTAGAACCCAATGAACACTTAAAAAGTGAAGATTCTTGTTTCTTTCTTCAACTATCTTTCCTCCTGTCATGGTAAATTTTTTCTAATTTGTCATTTAGCTGTAGGCAACTTCACAGGCAACTGGACCCTTGCACTGCATTTCATCGTGCAGAGCACACATTCCCCTAACCCTCCCCACACTTATGCCCAGACTCCCACTTGAAGCAAAGGGTGGCAGTAGTCATTGGGCAAGGGCTAGGGAGGCAGTGGTCTATAACTTGCCCCACCCATGGGCAGCAGGACTATGTGTGAGTCAAGGCCCCCATCCCTTGTCGCATGATTTTTTTGTCTGATATGACTTCACTTACAAAACACAAAGTCAAAGTAAATATATTAAGAATTTCAAGACAGCAAACACAGGATTATCCCCCAAGCATGGCACTTCTCTGAGCCTGGGGCCCCGTGCAGGTGTATTGACTGCAAACCCATGAAACCAGTCCTTATCTTCAGGCTGTGCATGCCACCCAAATTGGCCTCAGCCATTTTGAGACCACAAAATGAACACAGCCACGTTAGAGAAGAAAGACAAAGATCACCTGGGTCCTTAACATTAAGCTGTTAACTAACCTCTCAAGAATTCTTGTCATAAGAGGCAATAAACCCTCTAAAAAAAAGACTTTATTTATATATTTTTAGAGAGAGGAAGGGAGGAAGAAAGAGAGGGGGTGAAACATCAATGTGTGGTTGCCTCTCGCATGCCCCCTACTAGGGATCTGGTCTACAACCCAGGCATGTGCCCTAGACTGGGAACTGGTGATCCTTTGGTTCACAGCCTGGCACTCAATCCACTGAGCCACACCAGCTGGGGCTAGACCCCTTATTTTATAGAATACTTTCACTTGAGTCTTTTATTGATCATAATTGAAAAGAATTCTAACTGATAGGAAAGATCACACATTAATGAAAAAGTCTACAAAGGAACTAAAAAGAGGTGATTAAGTTAGAAGAGTTTTGATCCAAGATTCAAATCGATGGTAACTCTTCTAGAGAATGCTGTTCCTGCTTTTCCTCATTCACTCCGCAGGGCATGAGAGGGCCAGTGTGTTCTTTAGAACCAGAGCACAGACAATGTCCTCACACTCCACCCCCTCACATTCCTCCTCTCTTAGAAGGCTTAATAAGTTCAAGTAGGGCAGATATTGGCAAACTATGACACAGAGGATAAACACAACACCCACACTGATTTTTAGGTACATAAGAACTGAGATGATAGAAAGCGGTTATTGTGAGCTTC
Source organism: Tonatia bakeri (assembly GCA_004024845.1). Classification (NCBI taxonomy): domain Eukaryota; kingdom Metazoa; phylum Chordata; class Mammalia; order Chiroptera; family Phyllostomidae; genus Tonatia; species Tonatia bakeri. The sequence continues at coordinate 20,482 of PVIA01009682.1, forward strand.
AGGGATATTCAGGACGTTGTCTGTGCTCTGATCTCAAAGAACACACTGGCCCTCTCATGCCCCACAGAGTGAAAGAGGAAAAGCAGGAACAGCATTCTCTAGAAGAGTTGCCATAGATTTCAATGTTGTAGCAAAACTCTCCTACTATCCTTATAATAGAGTTTTCAATTTTGAAGAAACATCCTGCTTTCACCCAGGTGAATATTTTGGGTTTTAGTCTTGAGCATTCTTGCTTAAGGTGCTAACTAATAAATTTAAGGTGCCACTTTACATAAAGTTTTGATTGACCAGTCCCTAAAGTTCCTTCATGCTTTGGGATTTTATGATTCTTCACTGACTTCTCTGCATCCCTCCTGGGACAGTCAACCTTTGGGGACCTCAAGAAGTTCCAAATCCATAAAACTCCTCTTTGAATTATGGGATTAAAAGTAGAATAAATAGCATCCTCTGGGAAAAACTGCTTCAAGTAAAAGGTAGTATAGAGAAGAACCTTGAAAGGTGTTGGCTGCTAACATATCTGGAGGGAAAACCATTTCATCTCAGAAACCGGCAGGTATATAGGCATAAATTGATTTTCCTCTGCCTCAGGAAGTGAGATATAACCCGTAGGAGCTTTTCATGAATGGTTAGGAACTAAGCATGTTTCTCAAACATTTCTAGAGACTAGAGCAGAGGTATATACTTTATGGGTCATTTTTCTACTCATGCAGGTAATACTGGATTGAATAGCAGCCCACCAAAATGTATGTTCTCCTGGTAACAGAATGTGATCTTATTTACAAATGTAATAAATCAAAATGATGCCATACTGGTTTCAGATAGGCCCTAAATCCAGTGAGTGGTGTCCTTATAAGAAGGTATGTAAAAACACACAGGGAAGATAGCAATGTGAAAATGGAGGCAGAAGTTGGGGTTATGTTACCATGAGCAAGGAAAACCAGGAGCTTTTGGACACTGGAAGAGGCAAGAAAGAAGTCTTCCCTAGAGCCTTCGGAGGGAGCATGGCCTTGTAAACACCTTGGTTTGGACGTATAGCTTCCAGAACTGAGAAAGAATAAACTTCTGTTGTTTTGATCCACCTGGGTTGAGGTCATTTGCTATGGCAGCTCTAGGAAACTCATAGGTGAATAATAGAAGTTGGCCCCTCATGGGGACCACTGGCTATATGGAATGATGAGGCTTGAGAGATCATCACTCACTGAACTTCATTTTCAGGAAAGCAAATGGAGGAGGTACTTCCTCAGCAGAACATCTGCACACTGCTGAGCACGGGCAACAGGGCTTCCCTTGCCATCTAGAATGAGCCCGTGGGGTGGGCAGTACTAAATTGGAGCATTCCTGAGTGTTGTGTGCCCATGCATATACACCCAGGTTTCTCTCTCTTACCTTTTCATCACAGCCATCTGCCAAACAAACTTGGATCACAAGGTCTTCCTGTTTGAACCAGTGAGGTTTTTTCAGTGACATCAGACATGAAGGCTGAGAGTTGTTGAAAGTTCCCTCCATACTAGATTAGCAGCACATGGGTGAACCAATCTCATACATTATTCAGAGGGGAAAAATGTGGGCTTTGACTGAACTTTGAAGGAATCAGCAGCTATTCCAGAGGAGAGTGACCTATTGTTCTGCTTCACAGAACACAAAGAGCAAGCAGAATTCCTTACAGCATAGCTAATGGAGTGCGCACAGACTCTGTGATGAACTGACCCGCAGACATCTTGTATGAGCTCTGCAATGCTGTGCAGAGCACCCTGTTGCTGATCAGAGGAAGGATGTTCACACTTTTCTATTTCTGTAGGGTTACAACTCAGTGATACTCGGGTCAGGAGTTTGAGGAAGATAAAAAGGTGTTGTCTGTGGAGCATGTACTTGTCAACAGCACCAAAGTCCCCTTGGAAGGACCACCACGCAGAGTAGGATGACATCTGTGTCATTGCCTGAAATGTGGGAAGCCTTTCCTACATGGTGGGGGGAGAAGAAAAATAGTTGTGAAATTGACTTTAAAAAAAGTCATAGCATGTGTTTCCTTGAAGCCAGAAAAGTATTTTCCAAGAACGGGAGAAAGAAACTCTGACCAAAACGAACAAGTGAAGGCTAATAGGGCTTGCAGCTCAGAGCATTTGCAAGGGTTCTGAATTAATTCCTGGTGAGGGCTCTTTCTCAGTCAGTAACTACATTTTAAATATCCTGAGGAGAACATAGAACAAACCCTAGTAAAGGTATTTATTTGAACTCTGTGTTACTACATGAATTTTAATAAACACTACAGTAAATAAATAATATTATTTGTTTATATTTCCCTTGTCAAAAATGTCTCACTCTGTGGATTAAATTGATCTGACACTAAATTTGCTTGATTTCAAAGGTAGGAAAGTAATTTATTAAGAAAATGACTAAATATGTTAATAGTACAAATTTGATTTTAAAAATTCAGTTTGCTTATAAGTATTTCTGATATTTCAGATTTTAAAAAAGTAAATTCAACTCATATATCACTTACACAGAGATAATAAAATTATTTTAAAACTTATTTGACAATATTAATAATGCTTAACCCTGGTCTGTATAGTGTATTTTAGATATTAGGTAATATTTGGGGAAGCTACATGAATAGTTCCAGGTCACCAGATTTGCCTTAATTAAAATCTGCAGCATTTTTAGGCATTAAACTGAGTTATAATTCAATAATTGATCCCACATTAAGATCCTTTGTTTATTTAACAGATGTTATCAAGCTCTTACCACTTCCCAAGTACTTGGTTGATAACTAGGGACAGGGACAAGATTGGAACAGATGCTGTAGTTCATACGAATATCTAAATTAGGAAATACATTCCCCATGTCAACAAAATATCTCTCAGACTTCCTCGTGGATAACATATTTGAACTCCTAATTCTGAAAGATAAATTATCATCATTCTAAAACAAAAAGTAGTCATTGTCAGTTTTTATCTTTATTTTTAAGAACATAATTTGATTTCTTATAATTTAACTACTTTGGATAGCATAAATAAAGTACTGAGCAAGTATTTAGTCTCCATGTTGTGTGGATTCATATCTGTGCTACTCAGTAGCTTTTCATGGATAACCAAACAGCTCTGTGCTTCAGTTTTTTCATCTGTAAAATGGAATGATAATAGCGTCTACTTCATGGGGTTGTAGTGATGATTATACGATTTAATATAGAGTGTGGTAGTAGTTCCTGGAACACAGTACATTCATAGAAACATTTGTATTTGATCTTTACAGTTGAGTTCATGAGATGACCTCAATAATACAAGGGAATGAAGGTAAGCAAACAAGCAGGCTGTGGGTGAGGAGCACTGGCGTCCTCTCCAGGAGACCTGAAGTTGAATCTCAGCATTGCTGCAACAGGTTCAGGTTAAGTCAGTCAACATTACTTATTTTTACTGTGAAGACAGAGTACATTGATCCTTTTTCAATCATCTATACTTCTTTCTCTCTCATAGGAAGTCATCCTGCTTTCCACAGCTCATGGCAAATGAGTGAATTGAACGCATGGTCTCCAGCTCTCGTACCCCGTTAAAATTCGCTGAAACTCTAATTCCAGTAAGACCATAATTCAAGCCTGGGAAACATTTTGTTGGCAAACCACTTGTTAAAAATGTATTTTTTTTTTCAAATGGTACTTGTAGACATTGTTGAGGGAGGCTCCTCGCATTGAAAATTGCTTCTATCATTTCAGACGGGGGAGTAGAAAATGTTCAGGCTGGTAAGTTTTGATGTTTAACTGCCATTCCATATAATACTCACAGTGCTTATTTGTATTTACTATTTCATCCGTTCATCCTGACTATAACTTTTTCAAAAGAGTTCTTGCTATCCCAGGTTTTTTATCAGCTATATCATTGATCTCTGAGGAAAAGATCACCTAGGACTTGGGGTTAACTTACTTTTTAAAATGTCTTTTTCTTGTGGACATTCAAAAAATTTTTAAATAGTAACCTTTCAAATAGTAAGGATACAGTTATAAAAAGAAATATAAATTACACACCAAGCACCACATTGAGATTTAGCAGCCTCCACGAGCTACAGTGTTATTTCCATACATAGAGTTTTAATCATTTGCACATCCTACTCAAAAACTATACATTGGGGACTGTATAATTATTTGAAACATTGCCATGGTATTCAGATATATATATATATATATATATATATATATATATATATATATATATAAGCAAACAGATTGGGCTAAAGTGAAGCATACTTGTGAGAAGACAAAAATATTCAGCTATCAGACATTGTCTTGAGATTTTTGTATTAAAAATGCTTAAATTGTTGTGACACATTGAGGACACATCTAAAATTTGAAAAACTTAGAGAAGTTTCAGTTTAGTGCTTTGGGTCTCTCTTGACTATCATTGTGTCTGCAAAATCTAACACATAAACTGACAGGTGTCCATCGTGATGATGAAGGGAAATATTTAACAAATGGTACAGTCAATTCAGCGATTATATAGCACCAGTCTTCTATTTAACAAATCATTCTTTTTTAAATAAGAAAAGATAAAATTAAATCTAATCATGTTGCTAACATATAGAGAGAGCATCTGCTATGGGGTTTTTACCTGTGCAATACCTCCTGGGTTAAGACATGCTATCTTTCCATGTGGCTTTTCCTATGGTAGGAGAGGTCATGCATAAATACACGAAACAATCCCTCCAGCTCCATTGCTACCACCCATCCCAAGTCACTATCATTGCATTCCTACATTTCTTCTTTTTTTCTCCTTTTGCCCTCCTATAATCACTTAACAAAGAAATCAGTGATTCTCCATTGCACTTTAGATAAAATCCAAACTATTTAGCCTTGCATAGGAGGGGGCACAGAGGAATTAAATGGAGGGGAAGGAGAAATCATCAGGCTATTTTCCCTAGCTCCTTAGTTTTCAAATTCCTAGGCAGTCTGTCCTGCCTGTCTCTCTTAGCTTGACTCCTATTACTTCCCTTCTTGCTCAGGGTATGGGCTATCTTCTCTCATCTGAATTAACCCCCTTGAGCATAGGTGTCTTTTACCTCTCTGCTCATTGTATCTATGTCATCAGGGATGTAGCAAGCATATAATAAATTTTTGTTGAAAATAATGAGTGAATAAAATCACATTATATCCTTTCTATATTTTGATATGTTAAATTTAGAAACTACATGCAGACATTAAAAAACAAGACCATATATCCTAATATTATAATAAATAACAACTTTTTAAAAATAATTTAAAAAATAAGATGGACAGTAGGCATGAGATAGACCTCATAAGAAGTTAAGCTTTCAAATGGACTTAGAATAATAATCTGAATTTCAACAGGTGAACATAGGATGAAGCACAGATTCGAGGGCAATAAAAGACTGAAAGCGACCTGGGAGTGTTAGTGAGTGGATGGATATAGTTGGAGGAGGACAACAAACAGGCCAAAATGATGGACCCAAGCACCCAGACTAAGGAAGAATAGGGACCAAAGTGTGGTCTGGAATGGCCAAACTACCAAAGGACTTGAACAGGTTGACAGAGGAGGTTAGAACTGATTAAGTAGGAAAACAAAAGGGATTAAATGTTTTTAAGGAAAGCATCTCCATGACAAATGTGGTGTTTTAGAAAAATTCTTCTTGCAGCACATGCAGGTTAAAATAAAGGAGGCAAATAACTCGAGGCAAGAAGACCTGGTGACCAATGTCAATCTTTGGAAATGAGTTGATACAGTAGGGGACACAGAGTGAAGTAACACAGATAATGGGGGAAGTAAAACAAATCAAGGACAAAAAAGAACTGATGGTGAGCATTTGGAGGAGTTAGAAGGGGAAAAGGCAGACAAAGCTAAAAAGACACCATGTGCACTGGAAAGTGTCCTTTCCTCTCTGCCACAGGAGACTGGAGAAATGTGAAGCATATTGCTTAAAGGCCAACATTTTATGTCCAAATATAAAGGTTTCCTGTGTGCCTCAGTTTCCTACATCTTTCTCTGTATTTAGACAGAGTTAAAGAATGTCATCCTAGAACCCTGCTATTAGAATGTGATTTTTTTCAGTCTTTTAGTGAGTTGTCTATATTTATAGGTTTTCTCATTACCAGTCAGTAAATTAAGTGTTTCAACAAAAATGCAGATGAATACCCATTAAGCCATCTTCCAAGTACCTCTTCTCTGTTCACTTCATTCATACAAGAGGATTTGGCTGGTAATACCTGATTGGACACTGAAGTGTACACCAAACTCAAACTGGTCCAATCACAACCTTGCCTTGAGACTTCATGAACAGACAATAAGGAGAAAGGAACTGACACATGTCGCTTCTGGAACTCTAGAGAACAAGCCCATGACTTGGAGCAGCTTTGTCTTCATCTTTTCTAATACTTCATTGTTCGAGCCGTTCTTGGATATCTTAAAATCTACCCAATCCATTTCTTTTGTATTTTCTTCCTTTAAAAAATCATCTTCTGGTTTTTATTGCATACAACTCAAAGAAACTTTATTACTATCTAGAGTAAAATACTTTCATGACTGATATTAAATGAAGATGCAGATATGTCTGGTGAAAATGGTAAATAAGTGTACAGCAAAGACTTGGGAACTTGGAAGGAAAGTGTGCACATTAATAAAACCCTTTCCAAAGTTCACCTGAGCAAGGCAAGCAACACTTGACTCATGAACACAGAATTAGATTTCTGTTTGTCTTTCTCCTCTTGAGTTGCAATATTTTTGGTAGGAAGTTTTTTTACATTTCTCCAACCTATCTCTTTCTTCACAGGGAAATGTCTAAACTTGGAGGGTGTAGAAAAGATCAGTTGTGGTTTTATGTAAAAAGCTGGAAAGGTGGAGTGGCATTAGAGGAGGCTGAAAATCTTGGAAGAACAAGATGACATAGGTCCTTACAGATCAGGTCAAATTACTATAAATAACATGTGAATTGACACCAAACACTTTAGCCACAGGCGTTGCTGTGTTCCCTTGGTAATTGGGATGCTAACAGCACAAATGCTTAGCAGGGTTGCCACACCCACTCTCCTATAATTTAAAAGTAATTGAAAAGAGCAGAGTTTATTTTTGTGGCACCCAAGGAAGTTTCTGCTCACCCAGAATAGTATTTATGTTCACAAACAAAAACACTTCTGTGTCTGGTTGATTGGCTTTGTGTTCTAGTTTACTTCAGAATATTCTGATACGCTCACAGAGGTGAGCTAAAGAAGCTCCTTTAAAAATAAGAATCAACAGGAGGGGGTTAGGAGTAGCCCTTCATTCATTCATTCATTCAAAAATTTGTTATGCTGCCAGGTATGCTGCTAGAAAGTGATTTTATAGGCTGGCTGTTTAAGGATGTGGTTTCTGCTGGCATAAATCTTGCTCTGGTAGAGAGGCAAACATTAAACAAAAAGCTATATAAAATATAATTATGAATTGTGACAAGTAAGCTGAAGAAAAAGCACATGATATGCACCTTTTAATTGTATGCTAAACTAATAATTTAATTGGTACAGATAATCAGGGAAACCCTCTCTGAGGGAAACTTAAGGTGAGTCTGGACTCTGGTTGTGCCTGAGCCGAGCAAAGAGAAGGAGTGGGGTGGGTTTGGAGGCACAGAAAGGTCACTCCTGAAAAAATGGAAAGCATGTAAAAAGATCTTGTAGAAGGAAAGAGCTTGGTGTCTTTAAACAAATGAAATGGTCCAGATAGACCGGAGCATAGTGAGGTAGGGGCAGCGTACCATTAGAGGAGGGCAGGAGGTAGGGTAAGATGGAATAGGCCCTTATGGGCTAAGTTAAGGATTTGATTTCATCTTGAATGCAATAGAAAGCCATTGAAGGGTGTGATAGTGATATAAATATCATTTAAATGTTGTAATAACTACCCATACTGTTATGCTGAGACAACAGTAGGAGAAAGGACACCAGGTCCAGGGAGTAATCTGGGCAAAAGATGAGAAACTACCAATGGAGCATGGGGATAGCCTAGTATAGGGGCTAATCTACTGTAAATCTCCTAGGGTCTGCCTAGTGCTCAACTTGGAAAACTATCTTAAAAGGACATAAGGATAACTATATGGCATCCCTTTCATCACTATTTCATCTGAGGTGTTTTTGTTTGAGAATTTTATCTTGATTTTAATTGAAAAATGTTTTCTATAAAGTTTAGATATATGAATGCATAAAAAGAAAAGAAAATTACATTACTTGCATACATGCACACACATACAGTTGTATTTATCTGAAATATGAAATCATATTATATGGAATATTTTGTAACTTATGTCTTACACTAAACAGCACATCATAAATATTTTGTCTTGTCAACACCTGCAGATCTTCATTCTCCTAATGACTTATTGGTCTTCTTACTCAATGAAATAACAGCAATTTATTCAGCAATTTTTTTATGGATGGGCATTTAGATTGTTTCTAATTTTTATTATTACAAATAATGCTGCATTTTCATTACTGCAAATAATGCTGCAGGGAACATCTTTATGTACTTTTGCACATATTTAACTTTTTAGGAAAGTTTTTATGAAATTAATTATTAGGGACAGAATTGCTAAGTCAAAAGGTTTATACATTATATAAATTTCTAGTTATTCAAAAATTGCTCTCCAAACTGTTTGTTTTGATTTAGATTCCTGCTGGCTTTACTATAATTTCAAAAACTATGGACTTTTACCAATCCGATAAAGCAGAAATGTTGCATCATTGTTGATTTAGTTTACATTTCTTTGACCATAGAATGGATGAGCATTTTTTATATGTTGATAATATACTTGTGTGTGCTTGTCTGAACTTCCCCTTGCATTCTACTTTCTTTTTATTGTATATTTTTGTCTTTTTCTTATTATTTTATATGAAAATTTACATAATTAAGATATTAACCCTTTCATTATGATATTTGATGCACATATATGTTTGATATATGCATATTATGCAAACATGCATAATATGTTGACTGTCCAAAGAGCAGTTGGCTTAATATTTCTGAGAAAAAGAATTATAAGCATGAGAACATTGAATCTGGTCATACAGCTCTTTTTAATTCTTAAATTATTATAAATACAGAACTAATTCTCTCTCACAAGCAAAACTTTTTCTTTATGGATACCTTTTCACTGAAAAGTCTACCTAGGGCCTAACCAAAAAGACCAGATTAATGTTGCCTGAAAGTCCTAAGAGAACTTACTGCTAATTCATGAAAATAACTACTTCGTTGATACGTGGTGGCACGTATTGTTGGCAGTAGAACTGCCTGACAACACAAACTAGAGTCCTTCTTACCATCGAGGGGTAAGTGTCACTTGTCACCTTTGTTTCTAGTCACCAACTCTGAAGTAGCTAATAGAAAGATCTCTATAGAGATTTAGAGACAATTGAACACATATTATCAAATCTGTAACAAACATGGAAGTAATTTAGTTTGCTATTAATCTGAGAAGAATGAAAATAATTTTCACTGTCTTTCTCTTGTCAGTCTATAAGTGAAGGCATTAAAAATAGTATCTGGCCTTTTGCTATGATTATATTGAAGGACTTCTTCAAAATACAATCCCTTGTGTTTCTGATTTCATGTTCCTTTATGTAAAATGATTTATACAATGCAATGTGTTCTTTGCCACTGCTTTCCCTTTGATAATTCAGTACAAAAAGTGGAAAATACATTTAGAATATTATAGAAGTCTACTTGACAAAGGCAAGCAGATCTGAAATATTTTTGAGAAAAAATAATTCTACTAATTTTACCCTTTAAAATTTTTTACCTATTTTAAGTATATTTTATTGATTATGCTATTACAGTTGTCCCATTTTCTCCCCTCTTCCCCCTCCTCCCAGCACTCCTATTCCCTCCAGCATTCCCCCCACGTAGTTCATGTCCATGGGTTTAACATAGAGTGGTTAACGAGTTAGAAACTTGCAAATTCTTGGGGCTATAGGGAAAACTCCACTAGCAAGGAATAAGTAAGATAAAAGCGCCTAACCTATTCCTCATTGATGATTCCATTCTTTTGTTACTTCAACTCTGTGTCACAGAAGATTCTTAGAGCAATATCCCTAGGGGAATAAAAAGACTCCTAATGAAATAAGTTTGGAAATATGGGCATGAGACTAAAAACAGTTATAGAAATGTATTAGCAAAAGAATTTTCAGGACCCTTAAGACGCTGATATCCTTTGTTAATCTCTAAGAAAGGACACTGTTTTGTTCTGTTTTGTTTTGTTTTGCTTCCCGAAATGAAAAACTATTTTTCAAAGAACACAAGAAATACAATACCTCTAAATATTGCATGGATTCTAAAAGATTTATTTATTTATTTTTAGAGAGAGGGGAAAGGAGAGAGAAAGAGAGAGAGAGAAATATCAGCATGTGAAACATATGTTGGTTGCTTCTTGCATGCCCCCAGCTGGGGACCTGGCTTACAACCCAGGCATGGGCCCTAACCGGTTTTGAACCTGCAACCTTTGAGTCTCAAAGGTTGGGCCTGGGCTCAATCCACTGAGCCACACCAGCCGGGGCTGAACATTGCATTGATTTTAAGAAAAACAATTTTGCACATGTTACCTCAGGACATCCATTTGTCTTAAATATACTGACATCAAGTCTCTCCTCTAAGCACCCTTCCCCAAAATATTCCATCATCTATTTTGAGATTCATTACAGACCTGCCATGTTACCTACTATCCTCTTCAGCCCACCCTTTAATTTCTCCTTCTGTATCCTTCTCCTCATATAAAGATACTTGGGATTTGTACATTCACTATACCAGTTCAGTGATTTGTGCATATATTTTATTGCCTATTTCACTGAATTGACTAGTACACTTTAATCATTTTATGTTTCTCATTAAACCATCAATATCTTTAGGTTAATGATACACATTCTCCATTTTTGGAATAATCACTCTCCATTCTCCACCACCAGGATGCACACACAATCTAGGATAGTCCTCTGCCCAGAGTTGATTCCAGAAAATGCAGCTGCCCAACCTTGTCTGAGCAATGTACAGGTTGCTACGTGGGATGCATGAGCAGGAATCTGTGCCTGTGTTTATGAGTGGTGACTGCCTCCAAGGGCAACACCTAAAGCATAACAGAATCAATATTCAGCAGAGTCATTTGTTTGGCAGCTGAAATGTACCTGCAGGAATCTTGCTGTCACTGATACATTCTTGGATGCTTGCAACTGTAAATTCACCCACCCACCTGCATAACTCAAGGGAAATAATTCCCTTGGCTTTGAAATACATCCCCCTCACAGTGGGTTGGATAACAAGCCTTAAGAGGACACAATGATGAGTAATGAGAGACTGAGAGAGCTGAATCCAAGTGATATTTAATGCAACCTTTAGTGGGCAGAGTGTAATTACAGGATTCAGGCTTACGTGTTGCTCTTGATTATTCATTTTTTGCTGCCTCCTGTCTCTTTCCTTTGTCTTCCCATCATTAGGCAATAAACTGTCCTTTATTTGCTATAGAATGGAATGCTTTGGTTCATCAAATATTCTGGTTCCTGGGTACTGACACACTAGTTTTGTAGTTAATTTTGATTCACATATATTCTGCATTTTATTGCAAGTTGTTGGACCTAGGTACCCAAATGAAACACAAAGATAGTCAAGATTTCGCAATGGCAGGGCCATTGTTAGGATAGCAAGTCTCCCTGTGAAGTATTACACATACAGAAAACACACTGAAAATGTTCAGACCACACAACATATCGTAAAAACTGTTAATCTGGAAAGAAAATCTTATTTCCGTTTATTACATTGTCCGTGTCACACAAAAATGAACTATGAATGAACCTATTTTCTAAGCAATTTGTCTGATGTTTCATGTCTAATAACCATATAAAATGGGAACTTTTAAAAATTAAGTAGTTTTTCTTTGGCAATAATGAGTATCCCTTTTTTTTTTAATTTTCAACTGAAATGTCATAGTCAAAGAAGGAGGCCATTGTCCAGAATGGGGAATTGTTGTCCCTCCCTGAGATTCTCTGGACTTTCATCGGAAATGGGTTCCTCCAAACACTGACCCGGCTCAACCCCATTTAGCTTCTCAGAGAAGATGAGCTCATATCCTGGTGGGATGGCGCTCTGCACTGCACAGTCCAGTAATCTGAGCATGGCTTGTGTATAAAATAAAGCTCAGAATTTTAGATTGCATAGCTAGCTAACAGAGGAGGGTACTGTCTTTGTAGGGAACACTACATGATTCATATTTTCTTCAAAAATTAAAGTCCTATTTCTTTAACGTGTCAACAATGATGAATGAAAGACCATTGCATTGTCTGTACTAAACTGGAGGGAGGAGGCAAGAGAGGAGAGACAGCAATTAAGATACTTCTCTTAGATCAAGCAGGGAGAACAATACTCCCAGGAAATATACCTGAACCGAGTGCACAGTCCTTGATATGTAATAGTGAAACTTAGTGATGTGAGAGAAGCAACAATAAGAGGAACTGTGAAACAAAATAATTATTCTTGGTTAGATAGGAAAATAAATGAACTGAGGGCACTGAGAGCGTCTTAATGTTTGTGTAGCCAGAAAACAGACACACACTGAGTGAGAGACATGACTAGAGAGAGTGCTGTGTCAAGACTTTTTCCTTCCTCTGTCATTATTCTGCTGTGATCTGGTCAGCATCACATCAAAATGTAAATCTCAGTGTACCCCTATGCCAAACGTACATCACACCTGCCAAAGTAAGAGGTGAGAAAATAAGCTCTCTGTACTAAATAGTTTCTCTGAGCCCATTAAAAACAGACAATCCAATTCTATGGTCTTTGAAGGGAAGTGAGTGACATGGCAGGTGGCTACCCTTCAGTCAAGGAGGCAAGAAGTTTAGGGAGGAAGTTAGAAAAAGGGAAGAAGGTAATTCACCCCTCCCTTGTTTAGGGGAGTAGCTCTGTAAATGATTTCTTTCTCACTGATTCCCATAACTTAGGGTTTCTTGCAAAGCCACCTAGTAATTCCTTCAGGAGCCAAATTAGGGGACATTATTCCCCTAATAACCTTGTTTTCCCACCAGGCTTCTGGTGGCCTCAGCAGACATGTTATTGAATGGTCTGGGTCCCCTCGTTTGGGACAGAGTCTTGGAGGGGCTCAAGGGAAACCAGTTCCTGCCTCTCTTGCATTAATGAGCACATGCTGAGAGAAAGAGGAACTCGCCATTCCCTCTGGGGCTACACAGCATTCCCAGCATTTCCTGAAGATGCTCCAAGGCAGCTGCTGCTCCTCGTCTAGACAATGCACACTTTCGCTCAGAAGGCTCTTCCAACTCTCAAAACAACAAAAAAGCCCAACATGGACAATCTGGCCAGAAAGACAATGGAATAAGAAAATAGATCAGACTGAATGCAGAAGTTGCAATTAAAGTGGTAAATTGGAAGGTACTATATATAACACTAATTTCTCTGAGTTGAATCAAATGCAATTTCCATGCGGAGGCCTCAGTTATTAAAAAGAAAGTGAATGGTGCTGAGAATGCCTGGATACTCCAGCACATCAGTAGCATAGGGTTGTTCTGAAATCTGAAAATACTCTTATTAAGTAGAGTTAGAAAGACTATCTGGCAAGCCACCCTCCATTGCTTTTCAGAAAGTGTTACAAAATGGTGGGGGGTGGAAGCAATCTGAATTATAAAATTCCATGCTGACATGATACTGGCTTGCAAAGACCTCATTGAATGTGACAGGCTGGAAACCTAGGTGATATAATGAGGCACATACACAGTATTTTCAAGGGTGCTAGCAGCTATTTCATGGCTCTTTTCCCCCAAGGCAAGTAAGTTTCCAAATTCATCTGTCTATGTTCATATATTTTCTTTTTCTTCATTGTTCTTTTCCCTATAGCTAATGCACTGACATTGAGAGGGTAGTGCCAGATTTCAAATATATCGATCCCTACAGAAAATAAAAGACATTTAGACTTGACCATTTGAATTAAAAGTGAACATCTTACTAGAGGATAGTCTAGTAACATTTCTGGCTTGCTTTATTCAGGAACTACATTTTGTTTGAAATTATTTATGTTATCTTGCATCATTTTAAATTCTTTTAATTAAAATAACAAATCATCAAGGTTCATATAAGACAGGTATATATGATATTTCTTATTTTAGAAATGGGCAATATAGAGTAAGATTGAAGGTGCAAATCATAGAGATGTTGTGGACTAAACTGGGATTATATAATTGACGTGCCCCAGTTTTCTGCAGAGGCTAACCTCAGTTACACACAAGATGAAGAATTTGCAGATTCCCTGATGCACAATTAAGAAAAATCTTATATCTTAAATGTAGAAAATATTATGTACAAATATGCAAAAATGAGCAGATAAGCCATAAAGTTGATCTTTTTATTTTCTAGGTGATTTTCAAACATTTTTAATGACATAGTTTTATGGTTCAACAAACTAGTTTTACTTGTCAGATGATACTGCAAGAGACTGTATTTTTTTTTCCAAGTAAAGCCATTAGTCATCTAAACAACCATGATGGGTCAACCACACAGTTATTTTTTCTCTGGGCAATTGCTGGTAGCTGAAAGAGACCCACAATCTCTCTGGCATTTTGCATACTCTTATGCTTTCTGGGGGGGAAGGCAGGACTTAGTACAATAAGCAAGGAATTTTGAGTTAGTAGACCTGAGTGGATGATCCATTTCCTACCTGATTCTGGCACCAAACCAGAAGTGTTTTCAGTTTTTCCAGCTATAAAATGAAAATCATAGCCCTATTCTCAAAGGGTGCAATCAATGAGAATCTTTCTGAGAGATATTTTCTGCTTTTTCAACTCTCTTCCTCTTATCCTCTTCTTCCTTCTTCCCGTTGTTACTCCTGCTCTCTCACTTTCTCTTTTACCTTTCAGCCAATATTTCTGTGGGTAGCGATGGGGCTCATTATGAGAAACATTCATTACGTACCTCCCAGCCCATAAAAAAGACTTTTAGTGAGTATGTATGGATGGGCAGGATAGGAGAACAAACACAGACTCGCAGAAAATGTTTCTTCAGCAAGTCCTGCTAACACATCTGTCCCCAGAACAATGATTCCTAACTCAGCCTAACCTCATAATGAATCTGATTGCTCCATTCACCTGAGGTTTTGATGGACCCTGGTTTTACTGTATATATCAGGCATTGTCGGTGCTAAGTCTTCCTGAGGATTTCCTTGAAAAGGTAGAAAAAGGTATTTTATACAAATATTGCACCTTCCACCCTCTACCCAGAGTACAAGAGACATAGTCACAATTTCAATGCACACAATGTCTCTTATTAGCCATAATGTAATTCTAGGGATAAAATCATAATAGTATCGTCATGCTACTGATAACATTTTACTAAATCCTAAGCACAGTGCTAAGTTCATGGCACCCAAAATATTATTTGAAAAAATAAAGCCAGCACCATTTGCTATCGTGGTGCCATTTGCCAAGTGGATCTAAGACCTTGTTAAACGTGACTGCCATTTTACTCTTCTCAGCTCATGTGCCCAGGACTGGAAATCACTGGAAAGCAAGAACAAGATGTGACTAAACACTCCCCACAGCCACAGGCAGAAGATAACATTGGAACAAACTACAGCTTATGCAAACTCAACTGAAACCTCCTGTGTTACAACACCCCTGACAGCCTAGAGGTCACACAACATCCCCCCACCCTTTTATAATCTATTTATAATGCAGTCCAAATCCCCCACCTCTCAGTGCTGATGTATCTCTCCACACTTAAGCCACTTTCCACTCTTAGAAAGTGAATAAAAACTTTGTTTTCTGAATTTTCTTCTCTTTGGGAATTCTTTCACAGTCCACATCACCAGCAACCCTAATATTATTTAGTACATCAACATTATGAGGTAGGGAGTGCCATCATTCCCACATCACAACCGGGGAAGCCTGTGTTTGCCCCAAGGTCACACAGGCAGAATGTGATTCCAGGCAATTTACCTCCAGATTTAGCTCCTTCAACCACAATATTTTAGCAACTGGGAACCTCTTTCAGGCAGAACAATTGTCCTGCTCACTTCCCACTTCTAGACTTCCCACTTCTAGACCACAGCAACTGCAGTTCATACAGGACCACTCATGCTCAGTCCCTTTGCATTACCCGAGGCGCTTGGCTGGCTTGTGCCTGTTTGCAGTCTTCAATCTCAGTGATGCCAACTTCACTCTCATTTCTTGCTTTTCTATTTTTCCTAAATCTTGCCTTTTCTCTGATTCTACCTTTCTGCATCTGACCCTGAGAAGTCATCTAAATTTTTATCTCTTTTCTTTAAAAGGGCCCTTATTTTTTCAGTGCCTTTGTCGTTGTTAGCTCATCCCTCCTTTCCTTCACTTTTAGCTAGTCTCATGACATCCTCTGCAATAACAATTAAAGGCAAGGAAAGCACTTTAGAAATTATAAAGCACTGTAAGAATGTTAGTTAGTAATAATTAAAATTCCATGATCCTGAGAAACAGTATAGTATGGAATAAAATGAGCATGTGTATCAGTATGAGCCTGAACAAAGATTAAGTTCTTGTATCACCACTTCCTGAATGCTTGTACAGAAGTTTATGACCTATGCCTTCTAGTCTTAGCTTTCTATGTCCAAAATGAAGATAGTAGTGCTTACTTCACATGATGATTGTAAGGGTTAGATTTGACATATGATGTCTGTATTGTACGGAATGTATGTTGAAGCCCTAACCTCTAATGTGATATATTTAGAAATAAGTACTTTAAAGAACTAATTAACATGGCATGAGGTCATAAACCTGAAGCTCTGATCCAAAAGGATTAGTGTCCTTAAAGGAAGAGACTCCCTGCTGTGTATTGCCCACGCAAATAGAGAGGTTGTGTGAGCACACAGCAAGATGGCAGACAACAGCAGGTCAGGACAAGAACCCTAATAAGAAGTCAAACTCCTGGGCTCTTTGATTGTGGACTTCTCAGCCTACAGAACTGTGAGAAAGTATATCTCTGTCTTTGAAACCACTTAGTCTATGGTATTTTGTTATGGTAGCTGGAGCAGACTAATACTTTATATAGAAATAAAAGGCAGGGTCTATAATTATCCTTTTTTACATAAAAGAAACTTGAACATCAGAAAGATTAAGTAAAATGTTTAAGGTGCCATGAACCTAGTGCCAACTCTACACAAAGTTTTTAGTCACTGCATCAGTTTGCATCCTATATCTACTAAAAGACACAGTGTCTTGCACTGTTGAGAAAAGATGTCTCCTTTCCCCATATTTGGCCCCAATGTGTCTGCTGGCCTTTTACAAAAACTAGAGGGTTGGCATTTTACCAACAACTTTAAATCTTGGCATAAGAAATCTTCACCCTTTCTTATATTGAGATGATAAGGAATTTTCTTTCTAACATAATACTTTTAAAAATATTTATAAAAAATAAAATTGCAGATACTTCCAGTCAAGATAGTCACATAGGTGAGCACAGCTTGCCTCTTTGTACAACAAAATCAAAATTAAAACTAAACTGTAGAACAACCATCATTCAGAACTTTCAGAAATCAAGAGGAATGGAAGTCCTACACCTATAGAATTCAAGAAGAAACCACTTATAGGTGAGATCACATGGTACTTGTCTTTAACCAACTGACTTATTTCACTTAGCATAACATTCTCCAGTTCCACCCATACTATCACAAAACCTAGGGCTTCTCTCTTTCTGCTGCATAGTATTCCACTGTGTAAATGTACCGTAGTTTTTTGATCCATTCATTTACTGATGGGCACTTAGGATATTTTAGGAACTTGGCTATTGTAAATAGCATTGTTGTGAACAAAGGGGTGCATAAGTTCTTTGAATTGGTGATTTGGGATTCTTAGGATATATTAATACCCAGCAGTGGAAACACTGGGTCAAAAGGCAGGTCCATTTTTACTTCTTGAGGGAATTCCATACCGTTCTCCACAGTGGCTGCACCAGTCTACATTCCCAAAACAGCAAACTAGGGTTCCCTTTTCTCTGCGTCCTGGCCAGCACTTGTTTGTTGAACACAGATGCTAAAATTGTCAACAAAATATCAGCAAACAGAATATAGCAATACATAAAAAGATCATACACCATGATCCAGTCGAATTTATTCCAGAATGCAACATCGGTACATATTCACAAATCAATAAATGTAATTCACTACATAAACAAAATAGAGCATAAAAACAATATGATCATTTCAATAGAATCAGATAAAGCTTTTGATAAAATCCAGCACCCATTTATAGTAAAAAAAAAATCTCAGCAAAGTGGGAATAGAGGGAACATACCTCAGCATAATAAAGGCCCTACATGACAAATGCACTGCCAGTATCATAATCAATGGGCAAAAACTACAAGTGTTCACATTGAGATCAGGAACAAGACAGAGATGTATGCTTTTACTTATTCAATATAGTCTAGGAAGTCATAGCTACAACAATTAGATGATAAGAAGAAATAAAAGGCATTCTAATTAGAAAGGAAGAAGTAAAACTGTCTTTATTTTCAGATGACATGATACTGTACATAAAGAACTCCAAGATTCCACCAAGAAACTATCTGCACTGATATATCAGCAAAATAGCAAGAAAGAAAATTAATATCTGGTAATGAGTTGTATTTTTATATGATAATAGTGAACTAACAGAAAGGGAAATGAAGAAAACAATCCTATTCATAATTGTTTCAAAAAGAATAAAATACCTAGGCATAAACCTAACCAAGGATAGCATGTACATGGAAAATTATAAGACACTAAAGAAAGATATTGAAGGAAATACCAATAAGTGGAAGCACATACTGTGTTCATGGATAGGAATAATTAACATCATTAAAATTTCCACACTACCCAGAGCAATTTATAGATTCAACACAATTCCTATAAAGATTCCAATGACATATTTCACAGAACTAGAACAAATATTTCAAAAATTTATATGGAACCACAAAATGCCCAACATAGCAACAATGATCCAAGAAAAAAGATCAAGTTGGAGGAATCATTCTACCTAATATCAAACTATACTACAAGTCCAAAGCAATCAAAACAGCATGGTACTAGCATAAAAATTGACATGTAGATCAATTGAATAGAACAGAGAGCCCAGAAATAAATCCAAACCTTTAAAGTCATTTAATATTCAACAGAGGAAGCAAGCACATACAATGGGCTAAAGATAGTTTATTCAGTAAATGGTGTTGGGAAAATTGGACAGATAGGTATAGAAAATTAAAATTAGACTACCTTCTTATATCACACATGAGAATAAATTCAAAATGGATGAAAAGCTTAAATGTTAGAACCAAAACCATAAAAATCCTTGAAGAAATCATAGGCAGCCAATTCCTGATATTGCTCATAGCAATATTTCCCCTCCAGATATACCCTCCCATGCAAAGGAAAGGAAGGGAAAAATAGACAAATGGGACTGTATCAAAGTAAAAAGTTTTTGCACGGCAAAGGAAAACATCAACAAAATAAGAAGATGATCCACAAAATGGGGGAACATGTTCACCAATACATCTAGTAAGGGGTTAATATCCAAAATTTATAAAGAACTTACAAAACTCAACACCAAAAAAAACACCAATTAAAAAATGGGCAAAGGACCTGAATAGACACAAGGCTGTGGGTGCTGCCAGGCCCAGGGAGAGCCTCCCACTTGAGGAGGAGCGAGAAGAGTGAGTGGGCCACCTGGGCACCGTGACTCTCCTGCGGCCACTCCTTGTAGACAATGAAGGTGCCATCATTCTTGAGTATAAACATATCTCCAAAGAGAATATTCAGATGGTTAGTAACTATATGAAAAGAAGCTCAAAGTCACTAATAATCAGAGAAATACAACTTAAAACCACGAGATATCATCTCACACCTGTCAGAATGGCCATCATTAATAAATGAAGAAACAACAAGTGTTGGTGAGGATGTGGAGAAAGGGGAACCCTTTTGCACTGTTGGTGGGAATGCACACTGGTGCAGCCACTGTGGAATGCAGTATGGAGATACCTCAAAAAATTAAAAATGGATCTGCCTTTTGACACTGCTATCCCACTTGTGGGAATACACCTGAAGAAACCAAAAACATTAATTTGAAAGAACATAAGCATCCCTATGTTCAAACATTATGTATAATCGCCAAGATATGGAAACAGCTCAAGTATCCAGCAGTAGATGAGTGGGTAAAACATCGATGGGACATTTACACAATGAAATACAACTCAGCCAAAAAAAAAAAGAAAGAAAATTTTACCATCTGTAATGATATGGACAGACACAAAGAACACTATGCTAAGTGAAATTAAGCTAGTCAGAGAAAAACAAATACCGTATTATTTCACTCATATGTGGAATCTAATGAACAAGCAAACTGAAGTAACAAGGCAAATAGAGACAGACTCATAGAGAGCAGGATGACAGCTAAGGAGGTGGGGAGGTTAGGGGATGGAGGGACTGAGCAAAAAGGAGAAAGTACTCATGGACATGGACAATAGTGTGGTGATTGTGGTGTGGGGAGGAGCAGGGCATAAGGGAACTAAATGGTTATGGAAAAAATACAATAAAACATTTTAAAAATAAAAAAGAAAAATAAATAAAATTAATAATAAAAGGAGCTAACTAACCTTCATTAAGCACTCATTTCATGCATGTCAGTATATGCATTATCTCATTCAATTTTCAGACATGTCTTTGACATCACTACTATTGCTAATTGAAAATACCAAAAAAAATAGATTGATCATATTCAGATTATATTATTTTGAAAGGACAATGAAGTAAATGTATTTCTGACATGCTTGACCAAGCAAATCACAGAAAACACAAAATCTTAGTAGTCAAAATATGACAAAATATCAGGATAGCAGAGATAAGAAACTTGAACTGATTGCCATTCACTTTAGTATAATTTATTAATGAAAATGGACCAGATAACTCTACAGCTAGATACAAATTAACAAATTCAAGTAGCAGAGGAAGTGGAAAAGAATTGGGAAATGAAGCAGACCACATCTCTAACAGTAGTTACCTCTGGAGAAGGGAGCGGGATTGGCTGAGAAGGGCAAAGGAAATCTACCCCATTTTACTCCATATGCATTAGTACTGGTTCACTCTTAAACAGGCTTTCTAATCAGGTGCATATATTCAGATATCAGTTTTAACTTTTAAAACACATAAAAAGAGTTAGGGCCACACTACCATGTATAATTTCAGTTTCAGCTTTTTTTTTCTAAGACAGCTACTACAATTCTGAAAAGTGGCTTAAGTGAAATGAGAAATAGAAAAATTACAATGTATTTCACAGCATGTGAAGACAAAATTAAATCTCCTTTACAGATACGCAGCAGGAAGATGTACTTTTTTCCAATTGTCTCAATTGAGTTTTGCCTGTCTGAAGTTAGTTCGCGTGTAAAAACATTCTTTAGTGAATCGACAGATTTCTTAAGATCTGCCAGAATTTGCAGCTTTGAAAAAAAATCACTCTGCCCTGATTAGTGTTTATAGGCTCTTTTATTTTCTCCTTTGCAAAATGCACTTCGTGATAACTTTACAAGATAAAGAACAGTTATTTATAAGGTGCCTCAAAGAGAGGTCCCGAATTTCCTCTCTACTCTTCTCCATCACAGTCACCATCAATTTTTGGTAGCTGTAAGAATAGTTGTTCTTTGCATATTCTCTATATTTTGTAGGTTTTCCATTAGCATTCACTGCCTGCTACAAGCACAAGTGAATACAATCACTTTGGGTAAGATTTCTGGGTTTGTTTGGGGTGGGGAAGGTGCTATTTCAGTCAGGTGTCAAGTAACCCTCTTTGGAGTACAGCTCTTCCCCCTTCATGCACCTCCATGTTCTGTGACAACCCAGTTAATGAATTAGCCTGTGTGAACTAAATGGTATTAGTGTTCACTGGGGCCCAAAGGATAACCAAACATTGACAGTTGGGTAATAAGAGAGAAAATACCTATTAAACACAAACTATTTGCCCAACACATTACATGTATTTTGTTACTTAGTCTTCATAATAACCTACTAGAAAGGGTCTATTCTATATATCTCTCTCTTTTCTTAATGGACAAGCAAACTGACACATAGAAAGGTTAAACAACTTAAGTCTGAGCAGTTAATAAGTTGGGATCTGAACTTGCCAGGTAGTTAAACTCCAAAAACTTTCTTACAGTTCTCTATTAATCAGTATACATCAGAATAAAGTTATTTGTTACATAGTAAAAGAATAATTCTTCCCACCCTATTTTGGTGTACATGTATGCCTTGGTTTTCTGATGTAATTACATTGCAAAATTACTACAAGTTCAGATTAGCTTCAAAGACAATGAATGAGGTAGAGCATTCAGGAAAACCAGTACCAGGTGATACCAATTGAGCCTCATGAGTTGTGACAGTCAACACAATACCATCTGTGAAGCATTAGCTTACTGGAATGTACTCGTAACCTTCCTGGCATCCAGCCACCCTATGTGTTTTCCATTTTGCTCACCTCATTGCAGATGGACTCCTTTTATTAGGGGAGGTGCCTGAGTATGTAATCAATAATGTGAAAATAGAACCTGGCAGCTGTCTAGAGTATAGAAGTTCTATGTGCCCATGCATGTGGCCACAGATTCACAGAACCCAACTGCAAAAGCATCAAGACAATGCATATTACTTAGAAGAAATCTCCCAATTAAAAATATCATCTCTACAGTGCCAGTGAGGTGGATACCAATTAAAATTTAGTTTCTTTAGGTTAGAATGCTGATGGAACGATTTATATAAGAAAACCAGCCTTGGTTCCAGCACCTTTCAAGTGCATTTATTGACAGAGCTTATTTTAATATCGACTTTTCTGGCAGAAGTACTTCTTTAAGATGACAGGGAAAAAAACACAACACAAATGAAAATATAATGGAATTAGCATAAAAATATGCCTTCTGTTTTAAGAATTTTTTTTAAAGAAAATGAATTTAAAATTATGACATAAGGTCAACAAATCAAGGTTTTGCCTTCCAGAGAATGTAGTGAACCTACAGAAAACATTTCGTCTTTTACATGATGGATGTGCTTTTGAGATACGTATAATATTTGTGGGTGTGTATAAAAATATTCTCTAAGAGTGAAAAGGAATAAACTTCCTATCTACCAATGGAGGGAAGCTATGGCATAAGTATTACAAAACTACAGATAATCAGATCAATAATTCTCTGAAATAAGTAAGTGTATTTCAGACTAATATATATAATACAAACACACTCCTTACAATATAGACTTTATGAATTCATCTTGGACACAATCCAAGGAAGTTGACTTATTGAAATTTTAAAATACTGAATTATGAGCTGTTTTGATCTCCAAGTAGAGTCTATGACATTATGATGGAAATGACAGGGCTATCTGAGTGAAATTTTGTATTTGAGGATGACATTAATGTCATCTAAGTACGTAGGGATGGCTGAAAAAACTTCCTGTATTGCAAACAATATGGCTCACATTCTAAATTCTACCTGTTACACTATGCACCCTTGGCTTAGACTGAGTCATCAGTGTTTCCTTGTACCTCTCTTCTGATCTCACCCAACACTGAGCCCTGCAATTCCATGTGGGGAAGACCTACTGGGAAAGCTCAAGGCTATTGTTATTTCCACTGCCAAGAAACTTCCCGAAGTAGGGCAGCCTAACACTCCTACTGGCCCCTTGCCTCTTCTATCAGCTCGCTCTTATCCATCTTCTAACTTGCTGCCAAAGTCATAGTTCCAGTATGAAAAATCTAACTGGAAAACCTTGGCTTAATGCCCTTAAAATGCTTCTCTAGTGTCTACAGAGTAAACTGTCAACTCCTTTACTTGGCATATAAAGAACTTCAAGATTTGGCCACTGCCTAAATGTCAAGTCACATCTATCATTTCCTGCCTTACTCTTTGCAAGCCAGCAATATTGAACTACTTAGAGTTCTCTGAGTACACCAGACTCTGTGCAGGCACTTTGCCTTTACACATGCTCTCCCTGGAACAACCTCTCCTTGTGTGCAAAGCAAACATATTCATTCTTCAAGCCTCAGTTCAACTCTCTGAGAAGGCTTC
Source organism: Tonatia bakeri (assembly GCA_004024845.1). Taxonomy (NCBI): domain Eukaryota; kingdom Metazoa; phylum Chordata; class Mammalia; order Chiroptera; family Phyllostomidae; genus Tonatia; species Tonatia bakeri. Next base: position 44,526 of record PVIA01009682.1, read on the forward strand.
TTTAACTCCTCCAAGCAGGCCTCTGTGCCACTTTCCTGGTGATCTCACTTGAGCTTCTGGACACATCTTTAAAGGAATCACTCTATTGTTCAATGATGCATTTCTTCCACCTCCGTTTAAATTTCATGAGAGAAGGGACCATGTCTTACCAGTTTTGTATCCCCACCATCTCGGGTAGTGCCTAATACAGAAGCCCAGTGCACATTGTTGAGTGAATGAATGAATGAATGAATGAGACATAAATGTTCTCTCAAGTGAAAAAATGAACAGTTCAGACTTTAGAAATGATTCAGACTTTAAGGACCCGATTTGGGTAAACAAGGCAATGTTTCTAGTGGGCCAGTTGGTCTAGTCAATCGCCTTTGCTCTGCTCAGCAAGCTAATTATCCAGAAGGAACGTTTTATAAATGACTGACAGACTTACTCTAACTGCTTAACAGCCGTTTCTTTATAGTGAAGGTTTTAAGGGACATTATCTATTCAGTCTGTGCAGAATCATCTAACAAAGTCATCTACAACTGATTGCCAAAATCAACCCATAAATATCCATTCCCTGTGTGATCACTGCTCTCCATGACCTTGGCAATGAATGACCACATGGTTAAGAGTACACACTCAGGGGCCTTAGACTGAACCTCCCACATACACTATGGCTCTGTAGTGTTAATAAATTAGAGATATTAATAGTACCAGCCTCAGAAGGTTGTTGTGAATATTAAATAAAAGGTATACATATGTTAAGTGTTTAGAATAGTGTTTGTCACATAATAAGCTTTAAATAAATTTAGTTATCATTATCATGCTTTAAAAAAAATTAACCTTTCATCCTGATCTTCATCCAACCAGATAAGAGCAGCCCTGCTCTGCATGGTCATGGAGGCCTTAAGCAAGTACAAGCTCCCCACTCAATGAAAGCAATGAATGCTCAGGCTCTTCTCTCTCTTTCTTAAGAAGCTGCTACTCTGATATGAGCTCTGTATAGCCTCAAACTCCAGGTTCTTCATCCAGAGCTGACTCTGTCCTTTGGCCCTTTCAAGTTGGTATTTGCATTGTGTCTTCTTAGAAGTATAGTTAAAAACAGTCACACACAGATTCTGCTGTGGCTTGTCCTCTGGCTCTCCAGTCCTGTGTTACCACAGGTAGAATTCTTAACAGTGGTCAGCCAGGACAGTCCCACCACTAACACCAATCTCCCTGCCCACTGGAGAGAAAGGGGAGGATTCTGACAGACTGGCTCATGAACAACAGTAAAGCTCAGCATACAAGGCCCTCTGCAGATTCCCTAATGTGACTGGTAATCACAACCAAACTTAGAGTTGGCATTCACTTTAAAAAAATCAAAAAATAAAATAAAAACCCACTGGGAAGACCTAGAGCTAGACAGGTTTCTTTAAAAATTCTGTACATATTAGGCCCTGGCTAGCATAGCTCAGTGGACTGAGCACTGACCTGTGAACCAAAGGGTCACCAGTTCAATTCCCAGTCAGGGCACATACCTGGGTTGCAGGCCAGGTCCCCAGTAGGAGGCATGTGAGAGGCAACCACACATTGATGTTTCTCTCTCTTTTTTTCTCCTACCCTTCCTCTCTCTCTAAAAATAAATAAATAAAATATTTTTAAAAATAAATACATATGCTTTTTTTCATTCTGTAGGTATTGGGTGAAATGACTTGTTTCCTTGGAATTCTGGGTTAGATTTTTCTCGCTATGGAAATGGTAGAAAGCTGGAGAATATGTGAACAAAGAGAAAGTTCCAAGCTCACAAAATATTCTAAGGTAGTACCATTCTGCTATAGTCTAGACCTTCATCCGGATGATCAAAAGGAACTCCTGTGTCCTAGTCTCCACCAAGGATCAAAGCTCAAGAACTGTAATGAAAGTGTATATTGCATTGACCAATGTCCACTTTCAAAATCTGCCTCATGAACATGAAGCAGTGGTGGGTCTCATCAAGAATTTGAGTGTTTTGAATCTCAGCCAGTCCACTTTTCAGACACTGCTATTATTCAGAAATTTGGGGTTCCATCTATTTGGCCCATGGACAGTTTGCTCAGAAAGCTCTCTGATTTCCTGAGATGATAAAATCTCATGGAATAGAAATGACCTTAAAGTATATTATTGGATACTGGTCAAATTGTTCTGTTGGCTGCAGCTGCTAAATTCTAGCATTAGTAGTCTAGGCTGCATTATTTAACACTATATTTAAAGATTTTCATACAGACTTTCTTTGGCCAGATTGCCAATGGCTAAGTGTTCACTTATCATTGCATAAACCTGTATAAAATATCCTCAAGAAGGAAGACAAAATTTAAGTTATAAATCTGTGAATCCAATTATGTCCTAGGCTATGTATACCAATTTCAAAATTAATATTTTGCACTTATTTTTAGAATTCTATGTCTGAGCCCTTAAAGCCTACTTAAAATATTTTCTTTGGTCATGCCTTAAAAAATGACCTAAGCATGTTTCATTCTGAGCTTATGCATAACCTTCTAATATATTGCAAATGGATCAGTCTTCTGAACATTTGATGAGAGTATTGTCCATAATTTATACCATCCCATCCTGTTACACATTTAGGTTCCCATCATTTTCATGCATTGGGATCCCTCCTGGCAGAATCTAAAAGACAAGTCATAAAATCTAGATGCCTGGAAAAATTGAGTACAAGTGAGAATTATAACCTAGCAATGCTATATATCTTGATTGTTGCATACTACTACTACGTCTTGGCTCAAATTGGCTCAATACGTATATATCCAATCCAAAATGACTCATGTAAATGTGATAAGGACAGGTGGTAATCTAATTAGAATTTAGAAATGAATTGGCTGGATATTGGATTGTACCTCATAATAGACAGGGGAAATACAGAAGAAAGCTGTAATAAATGTTAGCTAAAAATGAAAAGGATTTAGAGGACTGCAATCACCCAATGATCTCATTCAGTCCAAGGTGAAATTGGAAGTACACAGTCAATAACTTTTTTGGTTTCTTCAACGAACGTTTTCTCCAGTAGGATTCCTGGCTAAAATGAAGTTCCTAATGTTTTCCCCTAAAACCAGTCTCATTGCTAAATTTATAAAAACAAATTTATCAAAACCAAGTCTCTGAATTCCAAGAATTAATATGATTTTATGAAACAGATGACTGTTTCAATAGATTCTCCACAAAGAGCTACCTTCTGGACAGGTTATTTACATGGAAAAAGAAAGGATTCAGCCCTGGCAGGTGTAGCTCAGTGGATTGAGTGCGGGCTGCGAACAAGGCATCGCAGGTTCGATTCCCAGTCAGGGCACATGCCTAGGTTGCAGGCCATGGCCCCCAGCAACCGCACATTGATGTTTCTCTCTCTCTCTCCTTCTCCCTCCCTTCCCTCTCTAAAAATAAATAAATAAAATCTTAAAAAAAAAAGGATTCAGCCACTTTACCATTAAATAAAGCTACATTATTAATAACAAGATAACAGAACTGTCTATTTATAAAAGGTGTGTTTCTATATACCTTCTCATTGCATAAAATCAAAATACAAAATGTCATAGATGAATTATTTGCCAACCCAGTTGGACTTAGAACCATTTTATTTTTCTAACTGTGGTAGTACCAAGACTGAAAGTCCCTGCCAAAAGAGACAAACCATGGTGAAATGGAAGACAAAGTATTTAGAACAATCCAGTTTGACCAAGTTTATGCAAAGGGAGCTAAATTCCTTGAGGGCCTAATGGGGCTTCACACAGAAATCCCAAGTACCTTGTGGACTTTTTCACCTGTTTTTCCTAAATATGACTCAAGTGAACATCCCAAACTGCCTCCATTATTTCCTCCACCTTATTTTGTACAATACTGCTCTTCTTCTGGTTCAGTTACAAAGGCGTTAACAACTCAGGCATACATGGGCATTCAGCACAGAATAGAAGTGCACTTCCAGCCAGTAAGGAAACATGTTGCTCAGTAAATTACGCCAGAAAATAATAAGCCAAAGTTGAATATCAACCTCATTTCTTAAATTACTTCAAGGGCTAAAAAGGATTAAGAAAGGAAACATGGGTGATATTTTTTATCATAGAATTAAAAAGGTCTTTATATGAAGGACACTTCAATATATTACATTTTCATGATCAACATAATGATACACAACTGAAAAATTATATCCAGCACTTTTGAAATAGATTATTGTTAGTCTTTAAGTCTTTAATGTATATAGAATTTTGACCTATAATCCATTAGGGAAAGAAATAAACAACATGAACCAAGAGTTCCTGTACATACACATAAATAGATTATAAACATATAAAAACATGCTCAAACACCCTTATTTTATGTGAATTATATAATGCAAATTAAAATTTAAAAATGATACTACTTTTCATTTAATATTCTATTTAAATAAGTCTTAGAAACCGGGACGACCATACTTCACATGTTGCACAACTCCAGGAGCCATGATTTCACATGGGATTTTATGTTGTATGCCGTAGAAGCCCTAAGGAAAACAGGCAAGCTTAGACCCTCAGTGTTAGTGACATTGTAAATGAATATGCATTAATATTTTACATGCTCTAACCTTAGAACTAGCATTTCACTTTTAGGAAATTATCTCACTTAGAACCACTGAGAACAACCTTGCAGGTTAAGCACTGCACAACTTCAGAGGACCCGTTCTTATAGTCTAGTGTGAATGACACCCCTGGAAGAGCCGGGTAAGTGGCCCCTTTCTTGGGTTACTTCTCATACATGAGTGCAAGAACCAATGTGTAAGAATGTTTATTGCTTTAAGACTTGGAATAACCAAAAAATTGTAATGGAGGGAATGTTGTTCAATAAGAAATTCACTTAAATTACCCATGGTATGCACATAAAATAGAATAAGTGGCAGCCATTACAAGAATGGACAAGTAGCTCTCTATAAGTGTTGATCTGGAGAGAATTCTAAGGCATGCTTTTTAATAAAAAAAACAAAACCAAGACAGAGTAAACATGTGCTCTGATTGTCTTTTTGAAGTGTGTGTGTATAAGCATATAAAAACTTTTAGCAAGCAGACAACTTTTTAAGAAAAAAGTAAAGGAAATTTGGTTGTCATTAAGTGGAATCTAATGAACGAGATAAAATAACTAGCAAAAGAGAATCAGAGGTATAGAAACATGGAACAAACCGACAGCTGTACGAGGGGAGGAGTGAGATGGGGACTAGCTGAACAAAGGTGAAGGGATCAGAGAAAGAACATACAGGAATGACCCATGGACGTGGTCAGTGGTGTGGAGGACCGACTGTGGGAATTGGGGGGTGGGGTAGAGGGGGCCAAAGTAGGAAAAGTGTGACAACTGTGATAGCACAAACAATAAAATATTTAAAAGAAAAAAAATAAACCAAGTCTGAAGGAGAGGGTAGTTATTTATTTATTTTTCACGTTTATTTATTTTTTATTGAATTTATTGGGGCAACATTGGTTAATAAACTTATATAGATTTCAAGTTTATAATTCCCTTTACTACATCATCGGTACACCATATTGTGCATATACCATCCCCAGTCAAGTCTCCTCGCTCACCACTTATGCCCCCTTTATAATGTATACATTTTCATGTTCTTTAAAATGTTTAAGTACATGTAGTGTCAACCAAATAAACAACTTTATAGATAATAAATTCATTTTAACCATTCAAATTGAAAACAATTTTATAAGATGAGTCACATTATGGGATCCTGAAGAAAACTATTACAGAAGAGGTAAGGCATATTACAGACTTATCTCATCGAGCCTGATTATCTTTACAGAGAACATCCAGGTGCCATTCCCAATAGTACAGACATAGGCCAGTAATGAAGGGCCAGAGGAAAACTCAGTTATGACTGGGCACAGAGTAAGCTAAAGCAATTAGAAAAAATTGCTTTGATGGGACATTCCTTACTCAAGCATTTCCACAATTCCACAATTCCACATGAACATGGACTACAGTGTGGTGATTGCTGAGGGGTATAAGGGAACTAAAAAGTAATGTAAAAAGATATAATAAAAATGAAATAAAATACAAAAAAAGCAAAACCACAAATCATTTGAATTCAGAATCTATTATATACGTACACACACACACATTCGCCGTGCTCTGATTGTAAGCACTGATTCATAGTGCTAAAGAACTCAGCATGGGATTATAATGTGCACCCAACATTGAAAATTGCTGGATCATAAAAACACAAGACTAAAGACAAGCAGATTATGACCAGGAGTGCAGGTGTCTGTGTGTGGGTATGTGTCTATGCATTGGCGAGGAAAAAGAGCAGCAGGAACACCTTTGCTCAGCAGAATAACTTCAACACCAGCTTCTCTGCTGAGGAGGGGAATAAGTTTTGGTGAACAAAAGAAACTGAAGAGGGTTTCAAACTGTGCTAAATATCGTATGCAGAAAAGCTGGCTGCGGGGTGTCTTAGGAAAGTCAAAAGAAATACTAATTGTATCACCATAGCAACAGTCTCCTTAATTCTATCTCTGCCTCTTTACTTTCTTACACTAGGCCTCGACATTCAAATCCTTATTGTCCCCTGTATAAACAGGCATGAGCCTCCTTGTGAAATAATAACCATATTTTCCTGTCTTTCATATTCTATTAAAATCACATAAATTATATTTTAGGTTTAAAATGGAAACCTCTCCTCTAAACAAGAGCTAACTGATCAGGTGAATTGAATCTTATCTCTGGGAGCACAATTTTACAAAAAACAAAACAGAACCTTTACCCTTGAATGATAATAATTTTGCAGATGATGGTAGGCTCAAAATATGTCCCCCTCATCCTTGGCCAAGATAAATCCACTTCCCAATCCCTAAACTGTCAATATTACCTTATGGGGGTTGCGGGGGAGGTATTACCTTGTAAGGTGAAAGAAGTGATTAAGTTAAAGATATATGCAGATGCAGTTTGTCATGAATTACATCCAGGTGGGCCCAAAAGGCCACCTCAAGTGTCCTTGTAAAGGAGAAGTAGAGAAAAATCAGAAGCAGACACAGACACAGAAAAGAGGAGGAGGGAAGACAGAAACAGATATTGGAGTGATGTGGTCCCAAGTCAAAGAATGCAGAAAACCACCACAAGCTGAAAGAGACAAAGAATAGATTCTTCTGTAGAGCCTTTATAAGGAATTTGTTCCTTCTGATACCTTAATTTGGAACTTCTAGCCTCTACCAGAGGGAATAAATTCCTGTAGTTTTAAGTCACCTATTCTTGGTAATCTATTCCAGCAACTCCAGGAAAGGGAACTAATACAAATTTTGGTACTAGGAAGTAGAGTGCTATTGGAACAATACCGAATATTTTGAAAGTGGATTTGGAATTTGATCATGGGTAAACTCTGAAAAATTATGAGGTGAATGATAGAAAAATTCTAAATTACCTCAAACCCAGCGTAGACAGGAATATGCATGTTAAAGGTCCCTGCTGGTAAGCGGTCAGAAGGCAGTAAGGAGCACAGTGGAGAAAGCTCCTATTAGAGCAAACATATATTGTTCTGAACACAACGTTGGTAGAAGCATGAATGTTAAAGGCAATGCTGGCAAGGATTCAGAAGGAAATTGGGAACATGTTATTGGAAATAGGATGAAAGGTGATATTTGTTACATAGTTGCAATAGAAAGCAGAATTTGTAAATGATAAACTTGAATATCTAAGCAAATTGTTGAAGATGTGGCCTACATAATTCTTGATGCTTATAGTAAAATGAGAGAGGAAAAACATAAATTTTTAAAAAAGAATTGTTAAGCAAAAAGAAACAAGCATTGATAATTTGAGAAATTCTTAGTCTATCCAAATGACAAATGCTACCAAAATTAGGAGATTTTGCTTTCGGAAAAACATGTTCTTGAGAGAAGCCTTAAGATGCAGTTGCGCAACCTTTAGCTGAAGAGGTCGAGTAGGTGGTGACTCATCCTTCCACTCAGCCATCTCAAAAAAGCCAGAAATTGCATTAGGATTTTCCAGAAAAGACCTGTGAAGGACCTTCTTGTTTAAAGATGTCAATACCTATAAGAACCACAAGAACCACAAGATTTTTGAGAATGTTATATCCAGAGAAACACTGTCAGCTGGGACTGGAAAAGACAGATAAAACAGCATGAAAGAGGGCTGTTGGACTCCAAAGTTCTACACACGTAAAACGGGCCAGTAAAACCACTCAGCTGAAAACGTGCTAGCCTTCGAGAAAAAGGAAGAATGACTTTGAGGTTGGAGCCATGGGTGCAGAGAACCACCTACAGAGCTGAGTCACAGAGGATTATACTCAGGGTTTGAAACCTGATGACATGTTTCCTGCAGGATTTTGAACTTCTTGGAACTGGTAACCTCTTTATTCTTCCCATTCTCTCCATAACACTGCCCAAGAGGAGAGGCTAGTTCTTGGATAAATTTAAAGCCCTAAAATGAGTTGCTGTGCTGTATCAATCCTGTTACTAACTGATACCCACAGACAGCTTCTCAATTAACATGCCTCTAAGTTTCTATTCCTTCCATTCTATTTGCAGATCTCTGCCTCTTGAAGCAGCCCTCATGCCTTCCGGTAGCTAATACATTCATGGACCTGTGTGTATCAGTGTTTAGCTGTACTCGGGGAAGAAATGTTTATAGACACAAACTGTTTACTACTAGTGTAAGTCGAGTTTTGTTCACTGTAGTATCCCCAGCCTCATCTAGTGGCAGGCACAGAGTCAGTCCTCATTAATTGCATATGAAGTGAACGATCTTGCACAGCAGAACCAGGTCCTTTTCTCCTGTGCTTCTTACACTGGTACAGGCGGCACTCTGGGGCTTTGTCACGTGTACTTAGGCTTACAAGAAGACATTCGATAAGCATGCACAAATCTCACTGAAGCACAAATTTTGCTTGATTATAAGTCATTTAAAACGTGCTGTAATGTTAAAACAAACTTTGGTCTATTACAGAAAAAAGAAAGCAAAATTCACATAAATGTTAAGGCCAAGGTGTGTTCTTCAGGTACCATTCTCCCTCACCTTCCCCAGGGATCTATGTTAATTCTGGGTTGTCCCTCTCATGCCAGTTGTTACCAGCTGCCAGACAGAAAATACAGAAGACACTTATGTTTATCACAGATTAATACAGAGAAATGTTTGCTCAAGTTCAAGGATGGCAACCATCATAAAAGTATATAAAGACTGTTTTCACTGTTTCTTTCAAATACAAAACAAAAATAATTAGACAACATATAGAAACCACACAAATACAGCTTTGTAGAGAACAAAAAGTACAAAATGCAAAGGTTTTTAATTTCTACAAGAATATTTGATATAGAGCTGCTTAATGTTTCATAAAATTAGTTATAGATGGTAGGACCTCCTAAGATCTCTTGGGTCAGCTCTCCTGACCCAGTCCTGATGTTTGAAAAATATATATTTTTGTCTAGATTCTCGAGTAATGTCTCAGTCCATTGATCTAAATCTTATTCCAATGGTTAAGTACTCCTGCTAATGCTAATGGATATAGTCCTACATTGATCCTCTGGTACCTTGTGGGCATTTGAACTTTGTTATGCCACGTCAGCTTATGTGGAAATTTCCTAACAATTATTCTTCTGACGTAATCAATGTAAAGCATGGTGGTATCCTACTCATCTCTCTTTCTTTGGCCGTATAGTTTGACTCATTTTGGAAATTCGTTATAGAATTCTTCCTTTTTTTTCAAAACTGCCCAGACTGACTGTGATTTGCAGCTCTCTGTCATTCACTCGTCTCTTCATCATTTCCCTTCATTTGTTTGCCACAGTGGTTTTCGACGAGATTCTGCTAGATCAGAAGGACCTTGTCTGTTTTCACAGCAGCAATATGGTTATCATTCTTTCTCATTAACCCTCAAGCATGAGAATACTCTTTGGTCAAGTTATAGTTATCATCCATAGTCCCTATCCAGAAAATGACTTTAGGTAGCTCCTTTTCTTCTGACTGTTCTTGATTCCTATGCATTTCACATTTTATATTTGTCTCCAAAATAAACCAATGCCTTTACATCAATTTCATTATATTTTCAATTTACCTTTTGTGTGTATTTGATTGTGTGTACTTCAGATTTGACTTCCCAGTTGCTCTCACTATTTCTAAAACTCAAGAAAAGCCTCCCACTTGATGTTTACTGAATTCTTACTATCAGGATCATGATAAATTTACTTTGCCTCAAAATTCACCTTAAAGGAAATGAAACAGCCTAAATTCAGTTTTTATCCAAACTACCTCTCAGCTATCTCTCCACATACATAGAAGCAATGAATGGAAACTATGTCTGTGCCATTTAAAATTATACCAGGGACAGAATTTGAGGTGATCTATAATTCCTTGAAGCTGAGTAGCCTTGCTAAAATACCAAATACAATCAAGAAACATTACCAAACATGGCAGAATCAAATCAAGAAACTTTATCAATCATGGCAAGCACTGCCTTACACAATTTTTAAGGAGGAAAGAAATGAAAAGCAAGAAAGAAATTTTCATCTATGACAAAAATAGAGAATTATAATACAAGGGATATACTTCAGGAATAATGGTTGACACAGAAAGCAAGTGTCAAATACTTAAAGACTTCTACATTCATCTATAACTTGAGGAGATATTAATTTACAAAAGCATAATGTGGACAAAATTTGCAAATACCCAGGATGAATCCAAATGACTTCCTGATACATTTAACATACATAAATCTGTCTAAAGTAAAGTGTAATTTTCCTTCAGAAAGTTCCAATAGCAAACTGGGTAATAGATCTTTTAATGACCCTGAGACCAGTTTAAAAGCTTAGGGTTGTGTTCACATACATGAGGAGAATTCAATAATAGTTTTAAGGAAACATAACTGGCAGCCAGACCTACTAACTTTTATATGTGTGTGTTTATGGCATCAAAGATGCATTTCCAAATTTTGTTTTTTTGAAATCGTTCTCAAAAGCTGCGACCTGGAAAACTGAGACTATGCCAGTGCACTGACTAGGTTATTAGAGTAAAATATGTCATCATTTGGTTTTTAGAACTCAATTAAACTGCTTTAGAAATCAACAAACCAAGAGAAAAAATGGACAAAGGGTTTGAAGCAACAATTTAAAGAGAAAACCCAAAACATATGAAAAGATACTAAACTTCACTAACGACACAAATTAAATCAACATTTAAATAGTACTTTCACCCATCAGTTTTGTTGAACAGAATTTTTTAAAAGTATTGACAAGGTTATAACAAAAATGTCTTAATATTAGGAGGTACATAAATCAATATGCCTTATCAGAAAAACTTGTCAAAATCTAGGGATATGGAAAAGATACATATCTTTTGATACAGCAACAATTGCCCTCCTAGGTTCAATAAGTAGATTTTTAAAACAAAAACATTCGATGTTCAAGTATCTGTGTTAGTGAAAAATTAGAAAAGGCTATGCATATTTTTACATAATATGAACTACCACACAGCAGCCAAAACAAATGCTCTAGAACGGTAAGTATTAGTATGGTTGAATCTCAAAAGTTGAGTGAATCAAATCAAGGTACATGCAGAACATATGTAAATATAATGCCATTTATATTAATTTTAAGGTGTGAAAAGACACATTTGATCAGTTCATCTACCTAAGGAAAGTTAGCGTTCAAGTAATAAACATAAATGTAGGGGAGTTATTACCTTGCGGTGAGGCATGAGGAAGAAAATGTGATACCTGAGGGATGCACAGAGGACTTCAACTTCTTTTTATTACTTTTCCTTTTTTAAATTAAATGCATTGAGGTGACATTGGTTAGTAGGGTCATACAGGTTTCAAGAGTACATTTCTATGATGCATGGTCTGTATATTGCATTGTGTTCCCACTGCTCAAATGCAAATCATTTTCAACTTCTTTTTAAGTGGCTTATTTCTTAAAATGGGTGATGTGGTACATTGGAATTCATCATATTATTCACCATAATTTTTTGTGTTCATATATAAAATAATTCAAAAAATCTGTTAAGTCTAGTGTTGATTAAACTGTTCTTATGATTTGTTTAAAGCTCAGTAAAAATGTCACATCAGTTTCCCTATTTCCATTTAGGTGCTAATTTTGTCGCCATATGTGACTTCATACCAGTTTATTTTTTGCTTTTTTCCCCTACACATTAATGTGTGAGTGGAGATTAATCCAAATGTTAATTAATAAAAGGAATAATTGAGAAGAGCTAAGTCCTACATGCAATAAACATTCTTCAACAAATCTCTTTATGCTAATTTAGATATACAGACAATAAACACATACCCACTTTGACCATCAAACTCTTTTCTCTGTAGAATAAACTTTTTCTGGCTTAGGGCTAAGGTAATGTCTTGGTTGTGACTCTGTATCAGATTTTTTCACCTCTATCATTTTATTTTTCATTTCAGAGTATTTTTTTTAATATGAGAGAAATCATCAGCTTGTCTTCAGTTCATGATGCATAAGATGTGTAATCTGTTTTCCCTTGGGCTTTGTACATATTAGGTTTTTAGCTTAACACAGACACATTAGAAAATTGGTGAGGATGTTCCAAACAGAAACACTTATGACCTAGTTGTTGAATTTAAGTAAGAAACTGAAGGTCAAAGGGACCTACACAGAAAAGCATAAATAAGTGTGCAGCAAAGGAAAAAAAAATGAACTACACATGTATGCTCTGTGTTTGAAAAGATCACACACAACTATTGCGTTTACTAAGAGTCTGCTTATGAAAGTTTAATAGCTTTCTATCTTAACTACAAATCAGTCAGTTCCCCTATTGCTTGTTCCTCATTTGTATGTCTATGTTTGTGCAGATACACAGGCACAAAGACAAAAGATTTACAGCACAGGGGAGGTGTAGATTCAGATGCCACAGGGGCCAGGTAAATGACTTAAATAAATGATACAGCCTGAAATAAAGGAAAAAATGGGGAGCTTTGTCCCTCCTTTAGACCCAGACACCAGTCAGGGTCCAGGCTGTTTTTGGCAAGTGAGAATACAGGTTCTGTACTACCAGATCCTCCAACTACTCTAAAGGTACAAAACAATCTGAATCTCTATGTTCAATTTCTTGACTTTTAAGTTGGCAATTAATTTAACATATGAATTAACCCTATTTGGGCTAAATCAAATATATCTACAGTCATAATTAGCCCCTGGCTGCCAGTTTGAGACTTCTGCTGTACACACTATGGGAGCTGCTGATTAAAAAGAAAAAAAAAAAAAACAGCTGTTCTTGGGATGAAAAAAAATCACACACACAAAAAAACCCTTCCACAACAGGAATATTTTATTTTCCTAAAACAGTGGACATAATTCTACAGTTCCTTAGAAGCACACATGTGGAGGACTATTGACAGATGCCATTTGGAGGCAGTCAGCTCCAGGAAGCCACCAGGCGTCAAGCTTCAGGGCTGCATCTTGGGCGTGACCCTTGTCACCCACTGGTGACCATGGTGGGATGCCCCTAGACCAGAGGGCCCTAGAGGTCTTTCTAGGGAAGTGGCTGCCCTAGATAATGCTTTCACTTTTGTTATTCCATGAACCTCTGTTTTCTATTGCTGTTCTTTATTCTTACTCTTTTATTTTCTAAATATCTTGGGTATTTAGAAATATTTGTCACAATCTCTACAACAACTTTTTGGGAAACATCCTAAATGTCAGAAGTAAAAGAGCAGTTGAGTAAATCAGATGAAATAGTGTATTGATATTAAATCAATTGTTATAAAATCTATATTTAAAGTAGAGAGCATTTAGAGGGTTAAAAGAAAATAAGTAGGACATTTATATTAGGATTACGACCACGTTAACTGTATAGAACATCAACTCAATACTATCAAAATTGTTTTAAGGTAGCGGGATTCATGGTCACTTGTTTTGCTTTATCTAAATTTTTCATTATATATTTGTATACTTGCATTATAAAAATTACTTTTAAATCAATATTTAAAAATAAAATGCCCTTTTTAGTTCTACATTTGTAAACAGAGGGATTATTACTACCATACCTTCCTCCTCCCCCCAGAAGCCTAAGGATATTACTAGTAAGTCTCTCTCCAGGTAGAAGACAGAAGAGCCTCCAATCATCTATTTCCTGTATCCTCACATTAGGATGCACCAGAAATTTAGCTAGGGAGCCTTCATGGTTGAAAAGCACTTCAGAAGAAGTTCCAAGGTGCTATGTTTTCAAATCTCTTCTCTGTTTTCCCACAAACTTCCTTTAGAGTGGTATAACCCACACTCCCACCAGACAC